>CM073577.1:129571639-129794004 GCA_037074715.1 Magnolia kwangsiensis | reverse complement strand
GTTAGGGTTTTACTAGGGTGCGCATTGCAAGGGAGATCGGGTTACTTCTGTAATCAGAAAAGGTAATTGGTTTAACTCTTAGGTTTTTTTTATCATTATTATAGTAGATATCTCTATTGCTTTGTTCCGTAATTTGTTCTAATAAAAAAAATCTACACAAAATTGCATTGTTCTGTTTTAGTTGGTTGATTGTTTTTATTTTAATTAAAAAGGTGATTCCCCAAAGCTGAGATTTTCAATGAACTGGACTCGACAAAGCTGAGATTATCCAATGGTATTACATCAAGTTGAATTCCGCTAAGCTGAGATTCACCGTGGTATTAGATCAAGTTGAATTACAAGACATCATAACACGATTGGGCAGAAATAATGAACGGCATGGATGTCACATACACATCAAGGTGACCTAATAGAGCTTTTCATTTGGACACGCTCCCTGGCACATGCGCAGAGAAGCAAAGAGTAGGATTCCCGTATTTGTAACTATGAACTCTTTAGAAATGGTGTTGATTGTTCAAACATACACACGGCACAACTTTTTTTTTGTTAGCTTGTCAGTTGACCCTTCACAGGTAGCCACCCCCACTAGGGATCGATACCGAGACCTCACGGTTGAAACGAGGATACACATGGCACAACTGTATGCCAATCAAGACCATGTAACTAAGTGACCATATTTACAATCCATCTGCATACGACCCACAATTTGAACGGTCTAGATAGTTGTAAATCAGCTACACATTTTTTTTATTAAAAAAAATAGCAACACATGAGGTGATGAAATACCGATTTTTTTTTAAAAAAATTGTGTAGATTAACATAGATTAACCTAGTACGCCACTCTTGTGGCCAAAAAAGTTTTAATGGTAGGCATTCAATTTCCATTGTTTTCTATGGTAGGGTGCACTTGAAATTTGGATCTTTCTTACTCTTTGCATTATGCCCTGAAATGATATCACAAAATGGATGGATGGTGTGGATACCATACATACATCACGGTGACACCCATGGAAAGTGATGAGGTCACTTCATTAGGGGGAGCAAAGAAAAGAAATGGGTTGAAAATAACGTTTACCCATCACTTGGTCAAGTGCGTAAGCTGACAAACGGAGAGAGACGTCTAACGTAACTGCTAAGAAAAGAGCATTAATGGTAAGGAAACACGCTAATAGCATTCAACCAATTGAAATTCACCACGTCACTTCAGTAGCATTTTGGCTACCGAAGTGTTCAGTATCCAATCTGCTCTCCTTGGAATGCTACTGAAGTGACGTGGTGAGATACAATTGGTTGAATACTAATAGCATGTTTCCTTGCAATTAATGCTCTTTTCCCTAGAGTTCTGCTAGATGTCTTGCTCCGTTTGCCAGTGCAGGCACTTGACCGGGAGCGGATTGGATACTGAACGCTTCAGTAGCCAAAATGCTACTGAAGTGACGTGGTGAATTTCAATTGGTTGAATGCTATTAGCATGTTTCCATACCATTAATGTTCTTTTCTTGTCAATGTATGCACTTGACCAAGTGAAGGGTAAATGTTATTTTCAACCCATTTCTTTTCTTCGCTCCCCCTAATGAAGTGACCTCATCACTTTCCATGGGTGCCACCGTGATGTATGTATGGTATCCACACCGCCCATCCATTTTGTGATATCATTTCAGGGCATAATGCAAAGAGTAAGAAAGATCCAAATTTCAAGTGCAGCCCACCATAGAAAGCAATGGAAATTGAATGCCTACCATTAAAACCTCTATGGCCACAGGAGCTTTTGATCAAGCTAATATTTATGCATTTACCTCATTGTATGTCTTTTTTAACTTATAAAAAGGTTGAGTCTCAAATAAACATCATGGTCGGCCCCAAGAAGGTTTCAACGGTAGTCGTCGCCTCCTACTGTTTTATGTGGTGGGGTCCACTTGAACTTTGGAACTGCCTAATTCTTTTGCTCACTCCCTAAAATGATCTCTCTAAATGGATGGATGGAGTAGATACAACACATACATCATGCTGGGCCCAAAGAACGTGGTAACATGGTAAACTCCCTAAAATGATCTGTCTAAACGTCTTGCTCCGTTTGCCGATGCACGCACTCGACCACGTATTGGTAAACTTTATTTTCAAGTCATTTTTTTTTTCTCTGCACCCTGCTCAAGTGATGTCACCTCTTTTTATGGGTGCCACCATCATGTATGCATTGTATCCGCACCGTCCATCCATTTCATGATATCATTTTAGGGTATAATTCAAAAAGTGAGAAAGATCCAAATTTCAAGTACACCCCACTGTAGAAAACAGTGGAGATTGAACGCCTACCATTAAAACCTCTTTGGGCCACAGAAGCTTTCAATCAAGTTAATATTTATACTTTACCTTATTCCATGTCTTTTTTAACTTATAAAAAGGTTGAATCTCAAATAAACATCATGGCCAGCTCCGGGAAGGTTTCAACGGTGGCTGTCACCTCCCACTGTTTTCTGTGGTGGGGTCCACTTAAAATTTGGATCTACCTAATTCTTTTGTTTACTCCCTAAAATGATCTCTCCAAATGGATGGATGGTGTGGATACAACACATACATCATGTTGGCCCAAAGAACTTGGTTATGTAACATCCGTCTGGTTCAGAAGCCATCCCGCTTCCGTTTCCAATCGCAGCCAAAGGCATCCTCATGAACTTATGATGTCACGTTACCACGTTCTTTGGGCTCACCATGATGTATGTGTTGTATCCACTCCATCCATCCATTTGGAGAGATCATTTTAGGGAGTGAGCAAAAGAATTAGGTCGATCCAAAGTTCAAGTGGACACCACCACATAGAACAGTAGGAGGCGACGACTACCGTTGAAACCTTCCTGGGGCCGATCATGATGTTTATTTGAGATTCAACCTTTTTATAAGTTAAAAAAGTCATGGAATAAGGTAAATGCATAAATATTAGCTTGATCAAAAGCTCCTGTGGCCAAAGAGGTTTTAATGGTAGGCATTTAATTTCCATTGCTTTCTATGGTGGGGTGCACTTGAAATTTGGATCTTTCTTACTCTTTGCATTATGCCCTAAAATGATATCACAAAATGGATGGACGGTGTGGATACCATACATACATCACGGTGGCACCCATGGAAAGTGATGAGGTCACTTCATTAGGGGGAGCAAAGAAAAGAAATGGGTTGAAAATAACGTTTAACCTTCACTTGGTTGAGTGCGTACATTGACAAACGGAGAGAGACATCTAACGTAACTGTTAAGAAAAGAGCATTAAGGTTAGGAAACACGTTAATAGCATTTAACCAATTGAAGTGACATGGTGAGATGCAATTGGTTGAATACTAATAGCATGTTTCCTTGCAATTAATGCTCTTTTCCCTAGAGTTCCACTAGACGTCTTGCTCCGTTTGCCGGTGCACGCACTCGACTGGGATTGGATTGGACACTGAACGCTTTAGTAGCCAAAATGCTACTGAAGTGACGTGGTGAATTTCAATTGGTTGAATGCTATTAGCGTGTTTCCTTACCATTAATGCTCTTTTCTTAGCAGTTACGTTAGACGTCTCTCTCCGTTTGTCAGTGTATGCACTCGACCAAGTGAAGGTTAAACATTATTTTCAACCCATTTCTTTTATTCGCTCCCCCTAGTGAAGTGACCTCATCACTTTCCATGAATGCCACCGTGATGTATGTATGGTATCCACACCGTCCATCCATTTTGTGATATCATTTCATTGCATAATGCAAAGAGTAAGAAAGATCCAAATTTCAAGTGCACCCCACCATAGAAAGCAATGGAAATTGAATGCCTACCATTAAAACCTCTTTGGCCACAGGAGCTTTTGATCAACCTAATATTTATGCATTTACCTTATTCCATGTCTTTTTTAACTTATACAAAGTTTGGATCTCAAATAAACATCATGGTCGGCCCCAGGAAGGTTTCAACGGTAGTCGTCACCTCCTACTGTTTTATGTGGTGGGGTCCACTTGAACTTTGGATCTGCCTAATTCTTTTGCTCACTCCCTAAAATGATCTCTCCAAATGGATGGATGGTGTGGATAGAACACATACATCATGGTGGGCCCAAAGAACGTGGTAACGTGACATCATAAGTTCATGCGAATGCCTTCGGCCGTGATTGGAAACGAAAGCGGGATGGCTTCTGAACCAGACAGATGTTACGTAACCAAGTTCTTTGGGCCACCATGATGTATGTGTTGTATCCACACCGTTCATCCATTTGGAGAGATCATTTTAGGGAGTAAACAAAAGAATTAGGCAGATCCAAAGTTTAAGTGGACCCCACCACAGAAAACAGTGGGAGGTGACAGCCACCGTTGAAACCTTCCCGGAGCCGACCATGATGTTTATTTAAGATCCAACCTTTTTATAAGTTAAAAAAGACATGGAATAAGGTAAAGTATAAATATTAACTTGATCGAAAGCTTTTGTGGCCCAGAGAGGTTTTAATGGTAAGCGTTCAATCTCCATTGTTTTCTACAGTGGAGTGCACTTGAAATTTGGATCTTTCTCAAGTTTTGAATTATGCCCTAAAATGATATCATGAAATGGATGGACGGTGTGGATACAATACATACATGATGGTGGCACCCATAAAAAGTGGTGACGTCACTTTTGCAGGGAGCAAAGAAAAAAAAATGAATTAAAAGTAAAGTTTACCATTATGTGGTCGAGTGGGGAGCGAATTGGATATTGAACACTTCAGTAGCCAAAACGCTACTGAAGTGACGTGGTGAGATACAATTGGTTGAATACTAATAGCCTGTTTCCCTGCAATTAATGCTCTTTTCCCTAGAGTTCCACTAGACGTCTTGCTCCATTTTCCGATGCACGCACTCGACCACGTATTGGTAAACTTTATTTTCAAGTCATTTTTTTTTCTCTGCTCCCTGCTGAAGTGATGTCACCTCTTTTTATGGGCGCCACCATCATGTATGCATTGTATCCCCATTATCCATCCATTTCATGATATCATTTTAGGGTATAATTCAAAAAGTGAGAAAGATCCAAATTTCAAGTGCACCCCACTGTAGAAAACAATGGAGATTGAACGCCTACCATTAAAACCTCTCTGGGCCATAGAAGTTTTCAATCAAGTTAATATTTATACTTTACCTTATTCCATGTCTTTTTTAACTTATAAAAAGGTTGGATCTCAAATAAACATCATGGCCGGCTCCGGGAAGGTTTCAACGGTAGCTGTCACCTCCCACTGTTTTCTGTGGTGGGGTCCACTTAACCTTTGGATCTGCCTAATTCTTTTGTTTACTCCCTAAAATGATCTCTCCAAATGGATGGAAGGTGTGGATACAACACATACATCATGGTGGCCCAAAGAACTTGGTTACGTAACATCCGTCTAGTTCAGAAGCCATCCTGCTTCCGTTTCCAATCGCGGCCAAAGGCATTCGCATGAACTTATGATGTCACGTTACCACGTTCTTTGGGCCCACCATGATGTATGTGTTGTATCCACTCCATCCATCCATTTGGAGAGATCATTTTAGGAATTGAGTAAAAGAATTAGGTCGATCCAAAGTTCAAGTGGACACCACCACATAGAACAGTAGGAGGCGACGACTACCGTTGAAACCTTCCTGGGACCGACCATGATGTTTATTTGAGATCCAACCTTTTTATAAGTTAAAAAAGACATGGAATAAGGTAAATGCATAAATATTAGGTTGATCAAAAGCTCCTGTGGCCAAAGAGGTTTTAATGGTAGGCATTCAATTTCCATTGCTTTCTATGGTGGGGTGCACTTGAAATTTGGATCTTTCTTACTCTTTGCATTATGCAATGAAATGATATCACAAAATGGATGGACGGTGTGGATACCATACATACATCACGGTGGCATTCATGGAAAGTGATGAGGTCACTTCACTAGGGGGAGCGAATAAAAGAAATGGGTTGAAAATGACGTTTAACCTTCACTTGGTCGAGTGCATACACTGACAAACGGAGAGAGACGTCTAACGTAACTGCTAAGAAAAGAGCATTAATGGTAAGGAAACATGCTAATAGCATTCAACCAATTGAAATTCACCACGTCACTTCAGTAGCATTTTGGCTACTAAAGCGTTCAGTGTCCAATCCACTCCCCCTTCCAAGGAACAAACTTGTTTTCTTTATGTGAGAAAACTTTAGTACTCTGTCGGCTAGTGTCTTGGATGATACGCATACACTTAAAATTAGTTACAAAATGTATCCGTGGTTAGAATTGTTCAATCAATCGGTTTAAGTTAGATTAATGTATGCCAGGTGTATAATTTATGAATGCCTGTGTATCAAGCACCATACACTACCAGACTATTATAAAACTCCCCTTTATTATGGACAATAATAGAGAAGATAAGATATCAGAGAGAGAGAGAGAGAGAGACAGTAATAGAGAAGAAAAGATATCAGAGAGAGAGAGAGGGAGAGAGAGGGAGACAATAATAGAGAAGATAAGATATCAGAGAGAGAGAGAGAGAGAGAGAGAGAGAGAGAGAGAGAGAGAGAGAGAGAGAGAGAGAGAGAGAGAGCAATGGATTACTCGATGATGCTCCCATGGACTCTGATAGTGTTGGCATGCATTCATGTTTTCTTACTTGTAAGAAAGAGAGCATCTTGTAATGGCAAGCTCCCACCCGGCCCCATCCCACTTCCCATTGTAGGAAGCCTCCTTAAAGTCGGCCGAAAACCGAACGAGTCATTCACTCAGCTCGCCAAGACATATGGCCCACTAATGACACTTAAGCTCGGCTCCATAACCACGATCGTCGTTTCATCATCGATCATGGCTAAAGAGGTCCTTAAGGAGAATGATCAATCCGTCGCTAGTCGAGTCATTGTTGCTGCCCTTGGTGGAGTTAGATTCTATAATTCATCATCTATATTAAGGTCACCGCCAACCACATATTGGAGAAAGCTACGGACGATATGTAACACCCAAATGTTCACAACGGCAAAGCTAGCAGCCAATCAAGGCCTACGGCGCAAGAAAGTACAAGATCTAATCGCTCACATGCATGAGCATAGTCTATCAGGACAACCGATTGATATCGGCCAAGCAACCTTCGCTACCACCCTCAACTTGATATTCAATACCGTCTTCTCTGTTGATTTGGTTGATCCCAACTCCGATTCTGTACAAGAATTCAAGAATCTAGTGGGGGAAATTATGAAAGAACTTGGAACGCCGAACCTGGCCGACTTTTTCCCAGTTCTAAGGGTGATCGACCCACAAGGCATCAGGCGTCGCACAACTACTTATTTCAAAAAACTGTATGCAATTTTCGATGATATGATTGCGCAACGAATATTATCTAGATCCACCTCATCTGATTTTCCTAGAAGAAATGATTTCCTGGATGTGCTTCTTGATCAGAAGGATGACAGTAGTTTTGAATTTGGCAACAATGAAATCAAGCCTGTTCTTGCGGTAATATCTTTCTTCCCTAACACTTTTGTTTTATTTATTATTATTTTTTTCTGTTTTTGGTCAGAACCATAGTCCATGAACTCTATGGGGCCCACAATGATTTGTATATTTATATCCACTCTATCCAATCCATTTTACTAGATAATTTTAGGGCCTGAGCGAAAAAATGAAGCTTATACAAACCTTAATTGGACCACACCATAGAAAAATGTGTGAACTGAACATTTACCGTTGAAAAATTCTTGAGGGCCACAGAAGTTTTGGATCAGGTTAATATTTGTGTTTTCCCTTCATCGGTGTCTTTGTGATCTTATGAATAGGTTGAATGTCAAATAAACATCAGCGTGGACTCTAGGAAGGTGTCAAATGTGCAAATCATTATTCTCACTGTTTCCTGTATTGTGGTCCACTTGAGCTTTAGATGTGCTTCAAGTTTGGGCACAACATCTAAAATGAGCTGTAAAAATGGATGGACGGTATGGATAGACAACATACATTCATGGTGAGCCCAATAGAGTATTCGGTTTATAATTATGATGACTGACTCGACTTTAAAACTTAGGCGAGTTTGGAATTTGGATGCTTTTTCTAAAACTATTTATTGTATAAAATGTAAAAATAATATATAAAGTGGCTTTTCCGTGACTTGCTTTTACACGTGCAAAATGTCTGCCTTACAATTTTTAAATAACATGCATGACAAATCATGATGACCCTCCACTGTGGGCGTCGGCCCCCACATATTAGAATGCAAATAATTTACAAAAATGCTTCGTAGACTTAAAACAGAACTTTAATAGTTTACCATATATACAATGCTCTCATATAATAAAATCAATGCTTTTAAAAAATAGAATTAAACAACGGTCATAAAGTACATACATGCAGACATGAAATCTGTTACAGATGTTACAGCTCTACCCAATGAAGTACTCCCGATCAACTTGTAAAGGTTTGCATTTCTATGTCCTTCATGACTATAAGTGCCCCCTTTGAAACTTTAAGAACACGATCAAAACTGGTGAATTTGTACTCTAGTTTCTTGAGTGCTCCTAGAGATATTAAACTCTTTGTTAAATCCGAAAAACCTATATATGCCTTGTAACGTTGAAAAAAAGTTTAAAAAACATGTATTTACCATGTAACAGACCATTACGGGACGATAATGGCCCTTACAGAGGATGCAACAAGCTATTAACGGCGGTTACGAGTCATTTTTTCCATAATGGTCATTATAGTCACTACGACCATATAACATATAACGGTTGCCATCATTACCTCTACGGCCTCATAATGGCCTTCACAACACACCATGCTCACGATCGATGGGTGGATAGACAGGTGATCCAAACGGAACTTAGTCTCTAGGTCTCGAATGTTGATATTAAAGGAAATCGCAATGAATGAATGATTCATAAAACATATCCTTAGTAGAAATAGAAAATGTTTAGGGTGAAAATCCAACTTCAGTCGAAAATATCATTAACTCACATATCAGATTAATAGAATCATCCGATATATGGAAAAGCTTTAACTCATATTCCATCAATCGAGAAGTCAACGGCCAACATTACTGAAAAGTGGGCCCCACTTGCTTTTAAAAAAAAATGGAAGCATCAACGCACTATTAATTTTCAAATGCCTTAGGATCTTATATTTCCCACTAATTGTTTTCACGGTATAATTTCTATGTCAGTTTATATATTTCTTCTTCTTTTTTTACTTTAATTATAAATTCATGCAATTTCAATATCAGGATATATTTCTTGCTGGAAGTGACACAAGCTCAACCACCGTAGAATGGGCCATGGCAGAGCTGCTTCGCAACCCAGATTGTATGGCGAAGGCTCGATTGGAACTCATGAAGACAATTGGCTGTGGACAACAAGTGGAAGAGTCAGACATCGCCCGACTCCCATATCTACAAGTCGTTGTGAAGGAGACCTTGCGTTTACATCCACCAGCTCCACTCATTAATCGCAAAACTATAACTGATATTGAAATAAGTGGCTTTGCCATACCCAAGAACACTTGGATTACAGTGAATGTGTGGGCTATAGGGAGAGATCCCAACATTTGGAAAGATCCATCTTCCTTCTTGCCAGAAAGGTTCTTGGGCAGTGACATTGACTTCAAAGGTCAAGATTTCGAGTTCATACCGTTTGGATCAGGCCGGAGGATTTGCCCAGGCTTACCACTTGCATTTAGGATGGTCCATTTAATGTTGGCCTCTCTTCTCCATTCGTTTGATTGGAAGCTTCCCAATGGAATGAGGCCATCCGATATAGACATGAACTCCAAGTTCGGCATCACCATGCAATTAGCTGCTCCTCTTCGAGCTATCCCTACCATAGATGGCTAACGTTGCCTAGATGAGTAAGTCTTGTTTTCATTTCCAAATGTCAAAACATATGTGGTTAACTATCATGAAATTTGGACCAAGAATCTTAGGGTCCACACCATGGATGTCTCCTGTTGTAGAAATCGTTAATGCATATATGATAATAGTCATCTGCTCTAGAAGGTTTTATTCAGCACCATTGATTGGAGCTATATTTTCCTATACTTAGTGATTGTAAAGACCTACAACTAGTAGGGAGCTACTTAAGAAAGGGAATGTGCCATGCATGATTATATGTCCAATTCAATGAGTTTCATTGTTGAATCAGTTCTTTAAATCAATCTGAAATGTAATCAACAAAATTCCATTTTAAAACTTTGTAATTTTGAACATTACTTGTGTAACTGCATCGATGTTCGAAGCTCTGTGTATTTCAGAATGTCAACAAAAGAACACATATTGGGCAAATACAGATTGGGAGAGTAGATGGAGAATTTTGGTAGAGATGGATCTACATCAACCAACAATAAGTATTTACCCAATATGTGTTCTTTTGTTGACATTTCGAAATACACAGAGCTTCAAACATCAGTTACACGAGTAATGTTCAAAATTTTATGAAGTATTGAGTCAAGTAAAATGGATATTAAAATTTTGATTCCATCCGGACCACTGCTAGCATTTCTATCAAGCACACCTCGAGAGAGGCCAACAAGGTAGCGAACAGCCTAGCCTGCTTGGGAAGCACTAATCAACGGAACAAGATATTCTTGGAAGTATCCGACCTCCCCCTCCCCCCCCCCCCCCCCCCCTCTCTCTCTCTCTCTCTCTCTCTCTCTCTCTCTCGCAGGGAGCTGGTCCTAGATAGGGTGGGTTTAGGAGTGATGCCCATTAGCTAGTGTTTTTTGGTAACTCCAGTATCCGACCTCCCCTTTCTCTCTCTCATGGGGAGCTAGTCCTAGATAGGGCGGGTTTAATAACTACATCAATGTTTGAAAATATTTATTAGTATCCATTTTAATTTAATAATTTTATAAAGTATCAAGTCAAGTAATTTCAAGACTTGATAAGTCTGAGCCTGCTCATATCCAGTCAAGTTTTCAAGTTTTTGAACTGGAGTTATGATAGCTCCTTTTTTTCTTTCTTTTTATTTTTATTTTTTTTTTAAAAGGGAGAATTTCATTAATTGAAAGAGATTTTCAGATGGAATGGACATTCAGGCGACCCCTGTCATAAAGAGCAGCCCAAAAACAGGATAACAGAGTAAAAGCAACCCAAGACTCTGTCTGGAAAGTCCTTAGGCTACCCAAACCAACTCTATCCAGGAAAATCATTCCTCTCACCTCCTCTGGGAGGTCCTTCAACTGGTTGTGGTTGAAGAAGGATTGGCATTTGCTCCCTTCTCGGGCCATCCTATCAGCCGGGCCATTACCTTCGCTCTTGATGAGCTTGAACGAGAAAGATCCTCTACTCATCAAAATCAAGATCCTAGAGACCCAAGGTTTCCAGCGTCAAGCGATACACAATTCTCCCAATAGGAGATCAACCATCGCTTTAGAATCAGATTCAACCTCAACCATGTACAACCCCTTCTTTAGACACATGGAAAGGCCATCATGAATCGCGTGAAGTTCGGCTCGATTGTTGGATCCCATACCATACCCAATCGAGAAGGCAAAAATGAGGTTTCCATTGTCACTCCTACATACCCCTCCACCTCCAGACTTGACCCAATCCCTTGCTAGCTTGGCCCGTTTTATGATCTCAATGAGATAGGGACGATTGGCTGACATCGAGATACCTAGGCCATCCCAGATCTGCATGCGTTGAGGAACCATCAAGGATTTGATGTCGACCAGTATATTAGCGTTGCCTTTAATGCGGGTGATGGTAATCTCGGCCTTTATGGGTTTACTTTCAAACCTAGCATCATTTCTAGAATTTCAGGTTTCCCACACAATCAGCATAGGAAGGAGGAAACATATGTGAGAGGGAGTGATACCAGGGGTTGAAGCTCATCGCCATTGGATCAGCCTCTCTTCAATAGATTGATGCTGGAGACAGGGGTTGTAATAAGGAGCTGAAGTGTCGTTAGATATAAAAGGCCTGCTACCCATAGAGGAATAGATGCGAGCGGGACTCTGTGGAGGGATGATCAGATGGATTCTCTTCGCAGCAATTGCAGCAGGATGCTAGCTGGAGTCCTTTGGCTTGAATCCTGACGTCCACTGTGTTGTAAATCAATGGTTTTTGAAAAAAGAAAAAAAAAATATAATATAAAAATAAAAATTCAAAATTTTCAAAATTTTGGGATTTTCCCGCCAAAATGCCTTTTGAAATATTTTGAATTAAAAGTGCGGTGTGTGTGCTTTATCCCACATCGGAAATGGTTGAGAAGCTTTTGTGGTTTATAAGAGATGTTGTGTAGAGTATTCTTACTTGGAGCTTTTGGAGAAGGAGATACACGCACTGGAACACACGCACGCACGCGCGCGCATGCGCTCGGGCTCGGCCACGGGCGAGGGCGAGGGTGAGGGCGTGGGCATGGGCAGTGTGGCTGTACTGGCGCTAGATGGTGCACTTTGCACTTCGCACGTGCGCATCGTGTCGTAGAGTGGAAGCTCCTTCGCGACCTTACATGATTGTGGATAAGGGATACGCTTGTAATGGGATGATCAAATTATCTTTGAATGAAAATAATTCTTCTGCTTACATGATTGAGTCCGTAACACTATGACATGGTAGACTAGCCCATATTAGCTAAAGTACCATTAAATTCATGGCTAAGAACGGCCTAATATCATATAATGATAGTAACAAAGATAAATGTGAAGTATGCATACGGTCTAAAATAATCAATAAATCATTCCCTAGTGTTGAGAGATCATCTCAAATATTAGACCTAGTGCATACTGACATATGTGAGCTAAATGGCGTTCTTACTCGTGGAGGTAAAAGGTACTTTATAATATTTATAGATGATTGTTCAAGATATATATATGTATATCTGTTAAAATCGAAAGATGAAGCATTTAATGCATTCAAGATCTATAAATTCGAAGTAGAAAATCAGTTAGATAAACATATTAAAATCCTTCGGAGTGACCGAGGAGAATATTTTTCTAATGAATTTTTTAACTATTGCAAAGAACACGGCATAGTACATCAGTGCACAACACCTTATACACCACAACAAAATGGTGTAGCAGAGAGAAAAAATAGGACATTAGTAGAAATGGCTAACTCAATGCTAATACAAGCACAGTTGCCATTAAACCTATGGGGAGAAGCACTATTAGCTGCATGTCATGTTTTAAACCGAGTTCCATCTAAGAAAACCAGGACTTCCATATGAAATATGGAAAGGAAGAAAACCAAACATAGGGTATCTTAGAGTGTGGGGGTGTCTTGCATACTGCAGAACTCCAGAACCTAAAAGAACTAAGTTAGGTCCAACGGCTATCAAGTGCGTCCTTGTAGGATATGCACAACATAGTAAGGCCTATAGAATTCTAGACTTATACTCCAATGTAATCATAGAGTCTATAGATGTAGAGTTCTTTGAGAATTCACGAAGAAAAAGAATGTTGAGATTCAATATCCTAATGAAACGATAAAAGAAACACATATAGAAGAGAATACACCAAGTGAATCTCGTAGGAGTCAAAGAACAAGAGTAGAAAAAAGTCTTGATCCTGATCAAATAGACTCTCAGCGTCTCTCCTTTCATTTGGTTGAAGGTGATAGAGAGAAGATGATTAGGAAAATACCTATGGTCTTAACTATAGAAGATGAACCTAAAACCTTTAGTGAAGCTATGACTTCAAGAGACTCTGCTTTCTGAAAAAAAGCCGTTAATGATGAAATGAATTCTATAATATCTAACCAAACATGAGAATTGGTAGATCTACCTCCAGGTTCTAAACTAATAGGTTGTAAATGGGTATTTAAGAAGAAATATCACATGGATGGTACAATTCAAACCTTTAAGGTAAGATTAGTTGCTAAAGGTTTCAGACAGAAAGAAGGAATCGATTATTTTGACACTTATTCACCAGTAGCTCGAATAACATCGATTAGGATCTTATTCGCTTTGACATCCATACATCATCTTCATATCCATCAAATGGATGTGAAGACAGCATTCCTGAATGGTGATCTCGATGAGGAGGTCTACATGGAACAACCAGAAGGGTTTGTTCTACCAGGAAATGAACAAAAAGTGTGTAGACTTGTTAAGTCTTTGTATGGATTAAAACAAGCACCAAAACAGTGGCATGATAAATTTAATTCTAAAGTTCTGTCTTATGGTTTTGAACATAATATTGCTGATAAATGCATATATTCAAAAGTATGTAATGATTATATTGTAATTATATGCTTGTATGTAGATGATATGTTAATAATCAGTAACAAAATAGAAGGTGTAACTGAAACCAAAAAATTTCTCTCTTCAGTTTTCAAAATGAAGGATCTTGGACAAGTGGATACCATATTAGGTATCAAAGTTAAAAAATATAGTGGGGGTTTTGCATTATGTTAGTCTCATTATATTGAGAAAGTATAAACAAGTTTAATCACTTGAAAATTAAAGAGGCAAAAATCCCGTTTGATCCAAGTATCAAGTTAAAAGAAAATAGTGGAAGAGCAGTTGCACAACTAGAGTATGTTGGTGCTATAGGCAGTCTTATGTATGCAATGCAATGCACAAGACCGGATATAGCATACACTGTGAGTAAACTAAGCAGGTTTACGAGTAATCCAAGTGTTGAACACTGGAAAGCAATAAGTAGAGTTCTAGGTTATCTTAAAGAAACCAAAGAACTAAGGCTATTTTACTCAGAATTTCCAGCAGTGTTGGAAGGATATACCGATGCAAGTTGGATATCGAGTACAGGGGACAACAAGTCCACTATATGGTAGATATTCACCCTAGGAGGTGCAGCTATATCTTGGGGATCTAAGAAACAAACTTGCATAACGCACTCAACTATGGAATCTGAGTTCATAGCTCTACCCGCTATAGGCAAAGAGGCTGAGTGGTTAAGGGATATTCTATTAGAAATCTCATTCTACGCGAAGCCTATATCGGCTGTTTCACTTCATTGTGATAGTGAAGCCACTCTAGCGAGAGCCTATAGCGGTACCTATAATGGAAAGTCCAGACACATAAGTTTGCGACATGACTATGTAAGACAATTGATTCAAGATGGAATCATTACGATCTCATATGTGAAGTCAAGTAATAACTTAGCTGATCCTTTTACTAAACCTCTAACGAGAGAAGTAGTAAGGACAACATCTAGAGGGATGGGGTTGAAACTCTTTACTTAAGTTTCACTAGTGAAAGAAACCCAACCCTAAATTAGAAAATCTCTAAATATTGGGTTTAATGGGTAATAACAATTCACTGATAAGTGAAAAGTTTCAGCACTAAAGAAAATAATGACCTCATCCAAGATGATAGTGCTGGCCGTTATAAAAGAGGGATGAGTATTAAACTCTTAATGAAGTCCAGTCAAATAGGACAAGTGTTTTAACGGAAACACTGAAAGGATTTCACCTATGTGAACGTAGAAGTGGTGCCGCTTCTCATGAGAGTTAGAATTATCTGGGGATTGTTCATGAAACAGGATAAGCACATGGCCATTAAAAGTGCTAAGCGATATTATAAAGGAACATCTAATGCAGGAGCTATTATGTGTGTGGTATTTTTGATTATATCATATAGGAATAACTGGTTCAATGCTGCGGCAACCAGAAATTTTGAAATAACTTTAAAATACTTACATTAAGGAAAGATTCAAATCGCAAGATGTTCACTCCCCAAGTGCAGGGTTGTGAAGTAGTAATAAACTCAATAAGACTGAGGTCGAATCCCAAGGGACTGGAACCTGTACGTATTCTAAAACTAACTAGAACTAGAACTAGGCTAAGATGAAATCTAAACTGATTGAATTTGAAGGAATAATGGTGAAATAATTATCTAAACTTAAGAGAAATCAGAAGAAGGGAACTAGGGATTCAGAGGATCCACTTGTAGAGATCAGGGAGATCTTATGCCTGTTTCATGAATCATGGAAATTAACTGAACTGTCATTGATCTAATTTTCAAAAGATGAAAGGTATATGAATTAGAATGGATTCCATCACCAAACCATGCCCAGAAGACAAAGCAAACAATAGAATTAATCTAATTACCAACCAATCAACATGTTATGAAGGTTAGGAAGGGTATCATCATCCAACCATGCCCAGGAGACTATGGTGAACAACGGAGCTTCCTGACGTCATAAACATAAAAGGAAAAGAAAATATTCAAAGTCATCGCAGACCCACTGTAATTTCAGTCATAATAGACCATTAAAGACTAAAAAATATTTTCATTAAAATTAAACTAAGATCAACATCAATTAGTCTAAATAAATTGCACAAGCAATAGGTCCTCCCATCACGCTACAAGCTTCACCTCTTAGCCCTAGCTAAAAGGTTTAGCCAGCCATGAATGAGCTGAACTAATTTTCAAAAGAAAAGAAAGAAAAGAAAAAAATAAAATAAAAAAAAACCTCTGTCTCTCTCTCTTCTCTCTGATCCACGTCCAAGCCCAAGCTAAGCTGCCCTGCTCATCCTCCTCTCCATTCTCTTCCTTCTGATTTATAGTAGCAGGGAAGTCGGCTGCTTGAAAATCCCCTTGGAGTCGGTGCGGAATGCACAGCAACGTGCGCAGCAAACTGACGCTGGACGTGAGTGGGACCCATTTCTTAGTAGTGTTCGCAAGATCCAATCCGTTCATTGGATTGTGCATGAAAAACCGGTCCAACATGACCATTTTTTTTGGATTACATTCGTGCTGGCCCACGGATTTCTCATTGCACTGTCCGTCCGGCGTTTGAACGGTAGGGAACCCGATCTCACTGTCTGTTGAAATTCTGTCCTCTAGGCCATGATAAGAGGACCCTTTTAAGTCTGATGGACGGTCCCGATTATAGATTTAGATGCCCCTTTAATCACAAAATGGCCCCACAGCACCGGTTTTCACGGACGCTGAACAGAGCTGCGGATCCCGTTTGCTGTGGCGTCGGTGGGACCCACTTCTTTATTATTTTGATAAATCCACTCCATTCATTCGACTCGGGGCACAATTTCAGCTAGAAAGGGCCGGTTTTGGATTGTTTATGATGTGGCCCACCTGATTAATCAAACTGCCGTCCGTCCCAAGTTTGGATGGCTGAAATTTGATACCCGCTGCCTTGTGTGATTCCGACACCTAGAACATCATCATTAGGTCCTTTAAAGTCCGATGGACGGTCCCGATTGTCCAGAAAATTGACCATGGTGGCCCACAAAACGACGTCTGCAACCCCCTGTTTTACATTTTCGCACAGCAGAAAACGGAAATTTCCATTTTTGGCTGGAGCTATGGGTCAAGGTCGGTTTGATCCGACTTAAATGGCAGTGCACGGCCAGTGCACTAAGGTATTATGCACACACTACTCGGGTAGGGTCCACCGTGATGTTTATGAGAAATCTGATCCATCCATCCTCTCTGGTACATCATTTAAATCGTCGAGACCAATTTTGAAGAATATCCAGAGATCAGGTGGGCCCCAGTTTAACGATTCGTGGGCTGATCTGGCTGTTGGGACCCTTCTAAAGCGATCCAATGGCTGATATTCGACGTGTACGATTAATTCATGGTTTTCAAGCCATGTATATAGTTTCAAGCTGAACGGATGACAGAAACCTTGTGATCTTGCATTCTATACCAATTTCGGGCCATTTAAAGGTGAATGGCTGAAATTTCTCTGTTTTCTTGGATCTCTGTCATTGATCTTGGTCTCATGGAGTCTCATCCAATACCTTGGTGAATTCTGAATGTTAAATCCATGCTTTTAGCCTCTTATTTCAATCCAGGCTCGTAATTACACCTTGCAGCACAAACACAGTTAAATCAGACCGTTAGACAGTATCATGCTTGTAAATTTAGGCAATAAATGGGGTCTGATATGCAATATTTGACCCTCAACACAAGATATCTTTCTTTATATATAATAACTATTATTCTGACAGAATTTTCAATGTTTTAAAAAACCAGTGGGGGATTGTTGTAAATCAATGGTTTTTGAAAAAAGAAAAAAAATATAATATAAAAATGAAAATTCGAATTTTTCAAAATTTCAGGATTTTCCAGCCAAAATGCTTTTTGAAATATTTTGAATTAAAAGTGCGGTGTGTGTGCTTTGTCCCACATCGAAAATGGTTGAGAAACTTTTGTGGTTTATATGAGATGTTGTGTAGAGATTTCTTACTTGGAGCTTTTGGAGAAGCACGCATGCTCGCGCGCGGTCGGGCTTGGCCATGGGCACGGGCACGGGCACGGGCGTGGGCGAGGGCGAGGGCGTGGGCGTGGGCAGTGTGGCTGTAGTGGCGCTAGATGGCCCAATTTGCACTTCGCACGTACGCATCGTGTCGCAGAGTGGTCGCTCCTTCGCGACCTTAGGTGAATCGGCGCGAGATGGTGCGACCTTGGTGCGATGGGTCTGATCAGTGCCTTAGGGCGGTGGGAATCTGAAATGAGCCTGGGTTTTATAGGTGACTGAGAACGGCCGAAACGTTCAGCGGTTTCAGAAAATGGCTCTAAGCCTTGAAAACGGACGGCTCATGATGATCCAACGGTCAGATCCTTTGATCCGACGACCAGAAACGTCTGTGATTAATGGACAACGGACAGAAACATTTTTCAAACGTTCTGGACCTTTGATTGCAGCCTAGCTACGGTCCACTACCCGATGCCTATATAAACTTGACCATTCCAGTCCGAAAATATCATCTCAACACACCATCTCTCCCATTCTAAAAATACAGTCCATAAGCTGCATTTTAGAATATTGTGATCATCTCTGCCGTTTAAATCTGTCAGAAGAAATCTGCTGCGTTAAACTGTTCCGTAAGTGGACCTATCGTGATTGCTGCACGCTGGATCTAGAAAAGGCTTGTCTTATCCTGGAAGCAATTCGCCTGTAACCCATCAGTAGTTTATAAGGGGGTGAATCACGCTTTAAGGAGAACGTATTGTATACGTGATTCAGCCTAGTAAAATCGTTATTTTTGATTATTTATTTTTATCTTCGGTGTATCCAAATTCAAATTTCTTTAACACACTGGGATCGCATCATGTAACAATTTCCACACGAAAAATGGAAATTATAGGCGGGAGCGATTTCTACCAGATCCATTTCGACCACCGCATGGTTGAGAGCCTATCAATATTAAGATTCTAGGCCGATTTGATAGTAAAAAGGCTGAACGGATCATGCAGCCAGGGGCTAACAGGCTTATCCTCCGACGTGGCAAACCCGCGATGGAAGATGAAGTAGGTAACTTCCAGGGGAAGAAGGTTGAGAACAGAGGATGGTGGTAGCGATTCAGCAAGACCAATGAAATCGCTTACCTTCAGGGATTAGAGGGCCTCAGGGATTGGGCTGACGGCTAGCTGATGTAGGGAGCCCAGCCCTATCCAGTTGGTCTTCCACATGTTAATGTCTCCATTGCCCACTTCCCATTGTACGTTCTCTGACAGAAGCGGCATGAATTTTTTGATTTTCTTCCACAATAGAGAGACATAGTTTGAGAAGTTGCTCCCATCCGTCCTCACCAGGTCTAACTAGAGTTATGACTTATACCACGTTTCCCCTTTGTTATATGCTAGGTAAATATCTTTCTTTCAATTATTGGCGCATGCATGTGCACATGCATGTGCACGTGTCATGGGCATCTAATCCAAATGGTTCATGTGATACGGAATCACATGAAACCTTTAGAGACTAATTTTCACCCTCATCTAAAACTCTAGAGGGTCATAAAAAAGAGATGCAAATCAAGGGAGGAAACTGTTTTCTTTTTTCATGGCCCACTAAAGTTTTGGATCAAAGTAAAAGTTAGGCCCTAGTCAGGCGTTTCATCGGGTGTTGTATCACATGGACCATTCAGATTTTAGAATCACATCATGTATGATGATTTCTCAAAAAGTTGGCACGAGTTTCGTGTGACTGGTATATTGGACATAACAAAATAATCCTAGCAAGGTTAACAAAATGACATTTGTAAATGATGTTTTTGCTCTTATAATTATAAATAATTCCCCAAACTAACTTCCCCTTCATCCATCCCTATTATGTATTCAACATACAATTCATTTAACTTTTTAATCTAGATATTTATTTATCCCTTGTCTTGCTTAATGAGTTAGATGTTATATAAAATCTATATTAAGCCCTTGGCATTTGAAATGTTTCCATATATACATCCTCATTTCCATTGTTTTGGTTACGCACAAAAGTTGTGGAGAGTGCTGATTTTTCAGCTTTCTCTCTAATAAGAACGTCTCACGTACAAAATAGGGGGCCCAACAACACTTCTATCAGGGTTGTAACTTGGGTATCAGGGTTGTAACTTGGGTGGTGAATGTCAACTCGATCAACTTGAACAAAGTCACTAAGGGCCTGTTTGGCCAGGCAGATCCCATGGTATTAGGAGAGATGGGATCAATTTCAAGGTAATGATGACGGTGTCAGTGGATTGTCTTAGGATCCATGGGATTGCTTATATCCCGGCACAAGTTCACTGGGTCTGTTTGGCACGCCCTGCATATCCAGGGATTTTACCTTCCAATCCATCCAACCAACGGATAGGATTAATTTTAAGGTAATGATAGTGATGTCAGTGGATTGTCTTAGGGCCTGTTTGGCCAGGCAGATCCTATGGTATTACGAGGGATGGGATCAATTTTAAGGTAATGACGGTGGTGTCAGTGGATTGTCTTAAGATCCATGGGATTGCTTATATCCCAGGACAAGTTCACTGGGTCTGTTTGGTACGCCCCCCATATCCTGGGATTTTACCTGCCAATCCATTCATCCAAGGGATAGGATCAATTTTAAGGTAATGATGGTGATGTCAGTGGATTGTCTTAAGATCCATGGGATGGCTTATATCTCGGGACAAGTTCACCGGACCTGTTTGGCTCGTCATGCCTATCCAAGGATCCCTCCTAATACCGTGGGATCTGCCTGGCCAAACAGGCCCTTAAGATCCATGGGATTGCTCATATCCCAGGACAAGTTCACCGGATCTGTTTGGCTCGTCATGCCTATCCCAGGATATTGCCGATCCCATCCCTCCTAATACCGTGAGATCTGCTTGGCCAAACAGGCCCTAAGTGAATGCTTTTTTATAAGACAAAATCAATGTGTCAAGGGCAAGTTTCAAACCTTGGCCAGTCCGAAGAGATCCCAGACTCACACAAGAAGGTGCAGCCCTTACCGTGGTACCCACCTTGATGTATGTATTCTATATCCACGCTGTCCATCCAATTTTCCATATCATTTATTTCATTATTTAAACAATCAAGCAAATCCAATTATCAAGTGAACCATACCATAGGAAAAAGTGGTGATTGACCATTAATGGGTCACAAAAGTTTTGAATCAATCCGATATTTATTTTTTCCCTTCATCTAGGCTTATTTGACCTTATCAACATATGGATGGTAAATAAACACTAAGTAGTTTTTAATGATAGTGTTCAATCACCACTATTTACTATGGTATGGTCCACCTAATTATTGGATATGCTTCTTTTTTTCTTTTTTTTTTTTTTTTAAAGATAATTCTCTATAATGATCTAAAAAATCGATGGAAGGCATGGATATATAATACAGACATTGTGGACCCTAAGTAAGGGTCAAACCGTCTTGGGTGATATCGCAAGATTATGTGTCTCACTTAATCCACTCTCTTAAGTAGAGCTTGACACTAACCAAGCTAATTCAATTAAATCACTCAACTTGATCATATTACATATATTAAAAGATTAAAGTCGGCCGGCCTCCCCGTTGTCCATGGCAGCCCGGTCATTGGTCAGTGCAAAAAATTATTACTATGTATTATATGTTTAAGAGAACTTGAATTCTATAATATGGGAACTTGATATTAGAATTCACAGAGCACACTATGAACTTGATGCTGAAGTATTCTATATATCAATTGATTGATGAAAAATAAGAATAATGCTTAACTAATCATATTAGGTTATAGATTGATGATATTTTGACCTTGTATCTCTAAATTCTATTCATACATGCCTTAGATTACACAGAATGTCATTTTTCTAAGAAAGGTTAGAAGTTTAAGATTTAGAGTTCTCACATATTTTGCTCGGGACTAGCAAAATGATGCTTGGAGGTGTGTTGAATGTGAAATATTACATATTTTCTCCTTGTTTTCCATTTGTTTCGTAAGCATAGGTGTGTTTAATTGATCTAATTGTGTAAGTTTTGTTATGCAAGGTGATTTAAAAAGTTAATTAAGATGAAAAGGATGATTAAAGTGATGATTTAATATATGAAAAATGACCAAGTGAATAAAGATTGGATATGTGAAGGTCAATATTAAAGAATTCAAGTGTCAAAGATGTAAGAAATCTAAATACAAATGAGAGAGAAAAGATTAAAAAATCAGATAGTCTATTAATAAAAATAACAGACAGTTCGGTCCCACCTCAGGTTGGTTCGGTCCGATCGAATGTGCAAAGAACAATACAACGAGAAATTTTGATTTTCAAACATAATTTGGCTACAATCGAATATAATTTGGTGCGACCGAAGGAGGGTTCGCTCTGACGTATGGGCGATAGAGACTTCAAACATATTTTGAAATAATTTGGCTACAACCAGAGGACGCGTTAGTGTGATTGAAGTGAAGCTACAACTGAAGCTTAATGTCGGATTGATTGATGAGTAACAAAAGTATAGAAATTGAAGTATTTTCCAAGTTAATGCAAATTTTTTCTATTTTAAGGGATGTTTAAAGTTAGTTTAGAGACAAATTAGGGATTGGGAGAGAAAGCAGGGAGTTGCGGAGCTTTCGCGAAGCCGTCCTTCTTTTCTAATCTTTCGATTCTAAGTTCTTTTTCATATTTTTGTTAGAGTTTTGTTGAACTATGAGATTGGTTGGCTAAATCTCTTAGCCAAGGCTAAGAGGTGAAGTTTACAATAAATTTTTTAATATTCCAATTTACTTTAATTCAAGTTATTTGATTTAAATGTTAAACAATTCATTGATATTAGTTTGAATAAAGCTAAGTTTTAGTTTACTTTGATCCAATGTCGACTGCATGCATTTTGGATGCTTAGGAAGGATACGATTGATTGTTTATCTCTTTTGTAAAGGATTAATTTTGTAAAATTCATTGATCTATCATAAACTATGGGCACGATAGATATTTTGAATTCCTTGTGATTAATAACATGATGCTTTATGTTGAAACTGAATCAATTAAAGTTCAAGATCTATTTTATTTTATGAATGATGAATTAACTTCTCTATTATCTAGCTGGAGAGGATAGAATTTTGATTCCAGTTGAGTTATCTAATTGAATCAAATGAATTAGGCATTGAGAATGACTATAAGTGGATCCTTGGCACTTTAGTGCTTTCTCCTATTGATTTTCTCATTATATTATTTAGCTTTCAATCATTACTTCATCCAATTCAAATTTTATAGTTAATTAGTTTTATTTTAATTCTAGTTCTAAAGTATTTTTTTTTTTTAAATGCACAAATATAAGTCCTTGTGGATTCGATTTCAGTCTCCCCGAGTTAAAACTACATCACAGTCCTGCACTTGAGGTTGTCATCCTTTTGAATCGATCAACAGGAAGCAGTATAAGCAACAAGGTATAGTCAAGCTAATGATTAGATAATGTGAGATGTTAGATTTTATGTAAGAATTTGAAGTAAAGCTATAATTTTAGGAGTGGTATATCCATCTTGGTAATATAATGATTAAGCAAATCTTAAAGGAAATAATCTTAAAAGTTGAAGAGAACGACAAATGGTTAACAAAGATGATGATTAAACTGCATGATAAAGATGAATTTGAATAGAAGGTTTGGGACGATAAGGGTATCCATAATCAAAATCGTCTGTGTATGCCATATATTTCAAAACGAAGAGAAGAAATCCTAAATGAAGCATACCGATCTAAGTTTACAATTCATCCTGGTGGAACTAATTAAAGATATCTTACATGCATGTTCCTCGGATTTTAAGGAAAGTTGGGACAACAATCTCCATTTTGCAGAGATCGCGTATAACAACAACTATATCAGGCAAGCTTCAGGATGGCCCCCTATGAAGCACTCTATTGGCGCCCATATCGTGCGCAAAATTATTGGACTAAAGTATGAGAGAAGGGTTTAGTTGGACTCGATATCGTTCAAGAAGCCACAAAGAGAGAGAGAGAGAGAGAGAGAGAGAGAGAGAGAGAGAGAGAGAGAGAGAGAGAGAGAGAGAGAGAGAGAGAGAGAGCTGCTTAGAGCAGGTAGAAGAGTTATGCAAATAATAGAATGCGTGACTTGAAATTCATAATTAAAGATCATGTATTTCTGAAAGTCTCACCAATGAAGGGATTGATATATTTTAGAACTAAGGGGAAATCAGCTCCTCAATATATAATACCTTTTGAGATCATGGTGTGAGTTGGAGCTATGGTGTATCGTACGTCTTACCTAATTGGCACCTCAATCAGTTAGTGTACATAATGTATTCCATGTATAAATGTTGCGAAAATACGAAAGAAATGCCCGAAGCATCATTGACTTATAAGGCCTCGAGCTTCAGAAATATATGACTTACATCGAGAAACCAAATGTGTAAATTAGCTCATAGTATTGTGCCCCTTCCAAGGAGTAATCTTCCTTTTCTTTTCGAAATAATTAGAGTTATAGACGAGTCCGTACGCTGCCTTTTTTATTTTCTCCACCCGGAAACTTATTTCGCAAAAAGCGACCTTTTAGGGTTCGGACGCTGGTATTTTGACCAAAATACCCCTGTCTGTTAGGGTAAGTACCTGAAAAATGCAGAAATATTTTAGTCTTTTTGGGTTCATCCGTACAACCTGAGGTCTACTTTCGCAATTAAGGTTTCTTTTGGGCGAATAAAATTGGTGGGTAGTTGTAACACCCCGGGTTGTTAGGGACCATATAGGAACTTGGTTCCCGAATTCCTAGGTGTCACAGGTGCCCTAATGGGCTTCAAATTTTAATTACATTTGGATGATCTCATAAACATTGGAGAGTTTAGTAAGGCATGAAGCATAAGTAAGTCATGAAGCAATATCAAGTGCCACTAAATATAAAAATATCCAAACCACAAATTTCAAATCATCTAAATAGGGAACTAGTCCCACCCACACATGACCCAAAGTGACTAGAGCCATGGTCATACCCCGCAGTAGCCCGAACTCAGAATAAAAGGATCCGCCGAAAGTCTGTAAGCACGGAAACTCCTCTTATCCATGCTCACCCTGCTCGGCTTGTCGAGCTCTGCCTTACCTGCATCTAGTAAAGGGTCTGATTGGTGTTTTAAAACACCGTTCTAGAGTTGGAGTGAGTAGCTAACTCAGTGGGTGCCATTAGCTGCAAGTTACATCAAATATCAATTTTATAATAAATTTAATGAAAAGCATACATTCACACAACTCTGACTAAACTTAGTAATGCATATGCATGAATTTTATTAGGATGCATATCCTCGCAACAACACTCCCTCGAGCTGCTTCGTCTTACGATCCCGCATGACCAACACTCCCTCATTGCGACCTCAACTGTCGAGTCGCCAATGTAACTAATGCAATGTGATCGTGAACATGTTAGCCGAGTTTTTAGTTAAGTTCGTTCATCCAGCAGGTTGGAAAAACTAGTACACCCGATGATATCAATACTCTCATCCGTTTGTGAGGTCATGACCCCTCAACGTGCGAGGCTAGGGCCCCACGATCCTTCATCTCATCGGTTTCCTCACCCTTGATTTGCAAGCACGTGAGGAGTACTGGGAAGCGGGATCACTCGCGGATCACTACGGGGAGGTTCGTCACCCGGCGCAGGTCGACAACACGGACATAGTATCCCATGCCACCATGTCTGGTTCACGAGGCTGTGGATTAGTTTACTAACCGTTATCAATGGGCGTCAGTAGGTGAAGAGTGTTCTAAGTTTCAACAAGCATGAGCAAACATGGTTAACAAACATGGTCGGTCAGTTGGTGGACCCAACCGTCCAAACTTAGATGAGCACATATCGCACGACATCGGGTGAAAACAACCCATGTAGTCCCACTACTGTCATACATATGAATTCGCCCAAATTGGTCAGTCTACTCTCGGGATGGCCCAACTGACGGGGCTGCCCTCATAATTTATAGGTTCCTAACCTACCCAGACAAAAAGGGCTTCAATTCTTAACATATTAAGATAGTCATGATTTCTCATCAAATATTCATAGAATATAAGACACAAGCAGTTAAGACATAATTTTCAAAATATCAAAATGAATGCAAACTACCCGACATGCATGTACATGGAATTGGATTTTTTTCTAAGAGATAAAATTTTCATACGTCATTTACAATGCAGGAAATGCAGACATAAAAAAGTATAGAAAATAATGTTGAAAATCAAATGTAAGGGTGAACATGCAGCAAAATTCTCAGGCCTAAACACCATTTCAGATTGATCAAGCATCAATTTATCTTTGTATGCATGTTAGGCATACACATCAAACAAGTTCCTAAATAGAATCTCCTAAAATCTACGCATGCATATCAATCCAGCATTTAAAATCATTAAGTTCATCCTAGAATTGGTAATTTGTCACCTAAGGATAATACTCCGCACATTGTGATGAACCGCTCGATTTACGGTACTCGTAGGGTTAGGGTGTTAGGAAATCATCATTGAAATGCCTAAATAAGCATACGAGCTTGTAAGAATTGGAAGAAATTAAATACAAGACCTAAACTTACAAACATAACTCAATACTTACCTTCAATCCTCGTCGAATGACACTAATGAAGGACAATGTTGCTATAGAAGAGATGAGAAGGTTAAGATGCACAAACCTTCATGCTTCCAAGCTCTCCCTCTCCCTTTCTCCTCCTTTCTCCTCTTTCTCTTCTCCCTTTCTCCCTTTCTTTCTTCTAGGGTAAATTCGTATGGGGAGAAGGGTGCCCAAATGAAACCCTTATATGGTGCCAGATTTGGTGTAAATGGCCCCAATGGAAAGGTTTTTACTATACTAGTCCTATGAGAGGGTCTTTCCAACCCCTAGGGCCTATTATGGGGCGTAAATATTGATATATACTGTAGGATAGTTAGCCTTAATGATGATCTATGTATAGACATGATTGGCCCACCATTTGGATGCATTGATCGACAGATATGATTAGAAGTCTGTTCAACGATCATCGATGGTCGATCGGGGCGGCGGAGGTGCGGATATGAGTAGGAAAATATCTTTACTCTACACGTGAATTTTGGTCGTAAACCGACGGTCCGAAATTCTCAACTTTGCATAAAAGTGAACAACCCAATTCACTTAAGTTTTAGATTCTTACTTTAGGGTATTTACACTTCTCATGCAATTGTCTTTCAACTCAAGTTGAGCGGTTCTGAACACTACCCAGGTCCGACACCCGCGATGGATGTCGAGCCCAGTAAGACGGACATTATTCTATAGTTTTGGAACTAGTGGATGTAACGCCCTGAAAATCAGGGATCGAGCAAAAGCTCAGCTCCTGAGTTTCAACGCATCACTTATGCAACATAAATAATGATGATTGAATGTTGTTTAGATTAATACATTAAACATGAGTGGGATTATACTAAAATAGTATATCATACTCCAGAGACAGTTAAATTTTACAAGCGGAAGACTGATAGATATATAAAATATATAAACTGTTATAAGTCTCCAGAGTGTGAACATGTTACTAGGTTAAATATATACATGTATACTCCAAAAATGAACAAAATGAAGATACATGGGTGTTCCAAAGGTGCAAAATAACAAGTGTAATGACATCTAATCAACATTCCTATAACCCCGTCGATCAGAACATGGTCTACATAGACCCCCCTGATAGCTGCGTATAGGAGAAACCTTTCTCATCATCATAAAAGTCCAGCTCTGCCTCATACGCATCGCCATCATCTGAAACTAAAACAGGGTCTGGTGGGTGTTTAAAACACTTTCCCGTAACGTGGGAATGAGTGATCAACTCAATTGAACAATAAAACAAAAGTTAACATATTATCAATTTAGTCAAGCAGTAATGATAATGCAATATAACAATCATGTCTTAAGTACTCTTATTAATGCAAGAATGATATGAAATAATGATGCATGCCCTCACCTACACTCCCTCAGCGTCTTCATCTCATGGCACGCATGACATCCTCCCGAAAGTGCTCTTCCTCACCAAAGCACATGCACTGAAGTGCATGGACATGATTAGTCAGGTTCTTACTTAGGTTTATTCATACAGTAGGATTGAGAAGCTAAGGTACCTCTCTTATATCAATTCCCAAACAATGATCCATTCTAGGGTCATCAGTCCTAGTAAATCTCATACGATGTTGTGGTTCTAGGTCACTACAAAGGGCTCGTCACCTGATTAGTGTAGGCCTAGTTTATACTCTAGTTGTTACGGAAAGACTCGTCGCCTCAACGCAGCCTCGAAGTATGCTCGTGGTCACTACAAAGGGCTCATCACCTAAACAGTGTAGGCTGACAGCTCGAATACAGTGTCTCATACCACCGTATTCAACTTATGAGTTTGGGTTGCTCACTAGTCACTACGGGTGGGCTCGTCACCTCGGCGTAGGCCGACAGCTCGACTACGGTGTCCTATACTACCATGCCCGGCTCATGAGTCTTAGCGGATCGAGGTACTAAGGTTAAAGGGGCTTTTCCACTGATAAGTTTGGTACCTTAGGTTCAAGCAGTAGTGTCCATACATGGTGAACATACATTAGGCCAATCGATTTATTAGACGAGTTTGACTAGTACGAGCGTACATTGAATTAATTGACAAGGTACCGTTGTTGACAATCCTCGTACGACTCGGATTCACCGAACACATCAATTGTGGCAAAACCAGCTCGGCCACTCAAACAGGAATTGTTACCGATTGCCTGGACTAAAACGTAGTCCCAATCACAGTCAATTGCAATAGGCATTCATATGCACTAGTCAAGATAGCATGAGCAGCCAATTTAGATATAATTCTCATTTAAGCATTTTAACAAACACAGAGTACATGTCAACATATATAGACATTTCATCCATATATTACGTAGTAACAAGGTAGATTACATGAAGGAAATAATAATTATAAATAATGTAATCGAGAATCCTATCTCAATACCCTCATTAAACACATTTCAACAAACATTTTCTCATTCAAGCATTTTATCAAACACTTAGAATACACTTATTAATATACATGTAATAAAGTAGTTATAACATATATTATGGCAAATCCTTTCACATAAGAGTTACCACATGCACAACAATCATGTATTTACGATTAATAATCATGGCAAGCACAAATCCATATTCCATGTTCATTTAAACACTTTAACCAACACATGGAATGTATTATAAATCAACATATCTTATATATATACATAACATATGGACAACCTCGAAGCTAAGCATATGTGATAGCAATCAAGTCAGTCATAAATCATTACTGACATTGAAGGCCTTGAAAGTCATAACCTAAACATCTATAGTCCGCACCTTTCGCCGATAGACTCGTAACGAACTCAGTTTCAACACTAATTCTTTGTCTATAACACCACAACTTGAAAACTTGACTGGATATGAGCAGGCTCAGACTTATCAAGTCTTGAAATTACTAGACTCGATACTTCATAAAATTATTAAATTAAAATGGATACTAATAAATGTTTTCAAACATCGATGCAGTTACTAAACCCGCCCTACCCAGGACTAGCTCCCCATGAGAGAGAGAAAGGGGGGGGTCGGATACTGCAGTTACCAAAAAACACTAGTTAATAGGCATCATGCCTAAACCAACCCTATCTAGGACCAGCTCCCTGCGAGAGAGAGAGAGAGAGAGAGAGAGAGAGAGAGAGAGAGAGAGAGAGAGAGAGAGAGAGAGAGAGAGAGAGAGAGAGGAGGTCGGATACTGCCAAGAATATCTTGTTCCGTTGATTAGTGCTTCCCAAGCAGGCTAGGCTATTCGCTACCTTGTTGGCCTCTCTTGGGGTGTGCTTGATAGAAATGCTAGCCGTGGTCCGGATGGAATCAAAATTTTAATATCTATTTTACTTGACTCAATACTTCAAAAAATTTTGAACATTACTTGTGTAACTGCATCGATGTTTGAAGCTCTGTGTATTTCGGAATGTTAACAAAAGAACACATATTGGGTAAATACTTATTGCTGGTTGATGTAGATCCATCTCTACCAAAATTCTCCATCTACTCTCCCAATCTGTATTTGCCCAATATGTGTTCTTTTGTTGACATTCTGAAATACACAGAGCTTCAAACATCGATGCAGTTACACAAGTAATGTTCAAAATTACAGAGTTTTAAAATGGAATTTTGTTGATTACATTTCAGATTGATTTAAAGAACTAATTCAACAATGAAACTCATTGAATTGGACACATAATCATGCATGGCACATTCCCTTTCTTAAGTAGCTCCCTACTAGTTGTAGGTCTTTACAATCACTAAGTATAGGAAAATATAGCTCCAATCAATGGTGCTGAATAAAACCTTCTAGAGCAAATGACTATTATCATATATGCATTAACCATTTCTACAACAGGAGACATCCATGGTGTGGCCCCTAAGATTGTTGGTCCAAATTTCATGATAGTTAACCACATATGTTTTGACATTTGGAAATGAAACAAGACTTATTCATCTAGGCAATGTTAGCCATCTATTGAAGGGATAGCTCGAAGAGGGGAAGCTAATTGCATGGTGATGGCGAACTTGGAGTTCATGTCTATATTGGATGGCATCATTCCATTGGGAAGTTTCCAATCAAATGAATGGAGAAGAGAGGCCAACATTAGATGGACCATCCTAAATGCAAGTGGTAAGCCTAGGCAAATCCTCCGGCCTGATCCAAACGGTATGAACTCGAAATCTTGACCTTTGAAGTCAATGTCACTGCCCAAGAACCTTTCTGGAAAGGAGGATGGGACTTTCCAAATGTTGGGATCTCTCCCTATAGCCCACACATTCACTGTAATCCAAGTGTTCTTGGGTATGGCAAAGCCACTTATTTCAATATCAGTTATAGTTTTGCGATTAATGAGTGGAGTTGGTGGATGTAAACGCAAGGACTCCTTCACAACGGCTTGTAGATATGGGAGTCGGGCGATGTCTGACTCTTCCACTTGTTGTCCAGAGCCAATTGTCTTCATGAGTTCATATCGAGCCTTCGCCATACAATCTGGGTTGCGGAGCAGCTCCGCCATGGCCCATTCTATGGTGGTTGAGCTTGTGTCACTTCCAGCAAGAAATATATCCTGATATTGAAATTGCATGAATTTATAATTAAAGTAAAAAAAGAAGAAGAAATATATAAACTGACACAGAAATTATACCGTGAAAACAATTAGTGGGAAATATAAGATCCTAAGGCATTTGAAAATTAATAGTGCCTTAATGCTTCCGTTTTTTTTTTTTTTAAAAGCAAGTGGGGTCCACTTTTCAGTAATGCCGGCCGTTGACTTCTGGCATTAATGGAATATGAGTTAAAGCTTTTCCATATATCGGATGATTCTATTAATCTGATATGTGAATTATGATATTTTCGACTGATGTTGGATTTTCACCCTAAACATTTTCTGTTTTCTACTAAGGATATGTTTTATGAATCATTCATTCGTTGCGATTTCCTTCAATATCAACATTCGAGACCTAGAGACTAAGTTTCGTTTGGATCACCTGTCTATCCACCCATCAATCGTGAGCATGGTGTGTTGTGAAGGCCATTATGAGGCCGTAGAGGTAATGATGGCAACCGTTATATGTTATATGGCCTTAGTGACTATAATGACCATTATGGAAAAAATGACTCGTAACCGCCGTTAATATGACCAAATCTAAGGATTCTAACCATTAGAATATGACCCAATTACACCCTCAGATCAGGAAAAAATGACTTGTGGGCGTTCAATCTCCATTGTTTTCAACAGTGGGGTGCACTTGAAATTTGGATCTTTCTCACTTTTTGAATTATGCCCTAAAATGATATCATGAAATGGATGGACAGTGCGGATACAATACATACATGATAGTGGCACCCATAAAAAGTGGCGACGTCACTTCAGCAGGGAGCAGAGAAAAAAAAATGACTTGAAAATAAAGTTCACCATTACGTGGTCGAGTGTGTGCATCGGCAAACGGAGCAAGACGTCTAGCGGAACTCTAGGGAAAAGAGCATTAATTGTAAGGAAACATGCTATTAGTATTCAACCAATTGTATCTCACCACGTCACTTCAGTAGTGTTTTGGCTACTGAAGTGTTCAGTATCCAATTCGCTCTCCACTCGACCATGTAATGGTAAACTTTATTTTCAAGTCATTTTTTTTTCTCTGCTCCCTGCTGAAGTGACGTCACCACTTTTTATGGGCGCCACCATCATGTATGTATTGCATCCACACCATCCATCCATTTCATGATATCATTTTAGGGCATAATTCAAAAAGTGAGAAAGATCCAAATTTCAAGTGCACCGCACCGTAGAAAATAATGGAGATTGAACGCCAACCAATAAAACCTCTCTGGGCCACAGAAGCTTTCGATCAAGTTAATATTTATACTTTACCTTATTCCATGTCTTTTTTAACTTATAGAAAGGTCGGATCTCAAATAAACATCATGGCTGGCTCCGAGAAGGTTTCAATGGTGGCTGTCACCTCCCACTATTTTCTATGGTGGGGTCCACTTAAACTTTGGATCTGCCTAATTCTTTTGTTTACTCCCTAAAATGATCTCTCCCAATGGATGGATGGTGTGGATACAACACATACATCATGGTGGCCCAAAGAACTTGGTTACATAACATCCGTCTGGTTCAGAAGCCATCCCGCTTCCATTTCCAATCGCGGCTGAAGGCATTCGCATGATCTTATGTTGTCACGTTACCAGGTTCTTTGGGCCAACCATGATGTATGTGTTGTATCCACACCATCCATCCATTTGGAGAGATCATTTTAGGCAATGAGCAAAAGAATGAGGCAGATCCAAAGTTCAAGTGGACCCCACCACATAAAATAGTAGGAGGCGACGACTACCGTTGAAACCTTCCTTGGGGCGACCATGATGTTTATTTGAGATCCAACCTTTTTATAAGTTAAAAAAGACATGGAATAAGGTAAATGCATAAATATTAGCTTGATCAAAAGCTCCTGTGGCTAAAGAGGTTTTAATGGTAGGCATTCAATTTCCATTGTTTTCTATGGTGAGGTTCACTTGAAATTTGGATCATTCTTACTCTTTGCATTATGCCCTGAAATAATATCACAAAATGGATGGACGGTGTGGATACCATACATACATCACGGTGGCACCCATGGAAAGTGACGAGGTCACTTCATTAGGGGGAGCGAAGAAAAGAAATGGGTTGAAAATACGTTTACCCTTCACTTGGTTGAGTGCGTACAATGACAAACGGAGAGAGACATCTAATGTAATTGCTAAGAAAAGAGCATTAATGGAAAGGAAACACGCTAATAGCATTCAAGCAATTGAAATTCACCACGTCACTTCAGTAGCATTTTGGCTACTGAAGCGTTCAGTATCCAATCCGCTCCCGGTCGAGTGCGTGCACCAGCAAACGGAGCAAGACGTCTAGCGGAACTCTAGGGAAAAGAGCATTAATTGCAAGGAAACATGCTATTTGTTTTCAACCAATTGTATCTCACCACGTTACTTCAGTAGCGTTTTGGCTACTAAAGTGTTCAGTATCCAATCCGCTCCCCACTCAACCATGTAATGGTAAACTTTATTTTCAAGTCATTTTTTTTTCTCTGCTCCTTGCTGAAGTGATGTCACCACTTTTTATGGGCGCCACCATCATGTATGTATTGTATCCGCACCGTCCATCCATTTCATGATATCATTTTAGGGCATAATTCAAAAAGTGAGAAAGATCCAAATTTCAAGTGCACCCCACTGTAGAAAACAATGGAGATTGAACGCCTACCGTTAAAACCTCTCTGGGCCACAGAAGCTTTCGATCAAGTTAATATTTATACTTTACCTTATTCCATGTCTTTTTTAACTTATAAAAAGGTTGGATCTCAAATAAACATCATGGCCGGCTCCGGGAAGGTTTCAACGGTGGTTGTCACCTCCCACTGTTTTCTGTGGAGGGGTCCACTTAAACTTTGGATCTACCTAATTCTTTTGTTTACTCCCTAAAATGATCTGTCCAAATGGATGGATGGTGTGGATACAACACATACATCATGGTGGCCCAAAGAACTTGGTTACCTAACATCCGTTTGGTTTAGAAGTCATCACGCTTCCGTTTCCAATCGCAACCAAAGGCATCCGCATGAACTTATGATGTCACGTTACCACATTCTTTGGGCCCACCATGATGTATGTGTTGTATCCACACCATCCATCTATTTGGAGAGATCATTTTAGGGAGTGAGCAAAAGAATTAGGCAGATCCAAAGTTCAAGTGGACCCCACCACATAAAACAGTAGGAGGCGACGACTACCGTTGAAACCTTCTTGGGGCCGACCATGATGTTTATTTGAGATCCAACCTTTTTATAATTTAAAAAAGACATGGAATAATGTAAATGCATAAATATTAGCTTGATCAAAAGCTCCTGTGGCCAAAGAGGTTTTAATGGTAGGCATTCAATTTCCTTTGTTTTCTATGGTGGGGTGCACTTGAAATTTAGATCTTTCTTACTCTTTGCATTATGCCCTGAAATGATATCACAAAATGGATGGACGGTGTGGATACCATACATGCATCACGGTGGCACCCATGGAAAGTGATGAAGTCACTTCATTAGGGGGAGCGAAGAAAAGAAATGGGTTGAAAATAACGTTTACCCTTCACTTGGTCGAGTGCGTACACTGACAAACGGAGAGAGACGCCTAACGTAACTACTTAAAAAAGAGCATTAATGGTAAGGAAACACGCTAATAGCATTCAACCAATTGAAATTCAACACGTCACTTCAGTAGCATTTTGGCTACTGAAGAGTTCAGTATCTGGCAAATGGAGCAAGACGTCTAGCGGAACTCTAGGGAAAAGAGCATTAATTGCAAGGAAACATGCTATTAGTATTCAACCAATTGTATCTCACTGTGTCACTTCAGTAGCGTTTTGGCTACTGAAGTGACGTGGTGAATTTCAATTGGTTGAATGCTATTAGCGTGTTTCCTTACCATTAATGCTCTTTTCCTAGCAGTTACGTTAGACGTCTCTCTCCGTTTGTCAGTGTACACACTCAACCAACTGAAGGGTAAACGTTATTTTCAACCCATTTCTTTTCTTCTCCCCTCTAATGAAGTGACCTCATCACTTTCCATGGGTGCCACCGTGATGTATGTATGGTATCCACACCGTCCATCCATTTTGTGATATCATTTCAGGGCATAATGCAAAGAGTAAGAAAGATCTAAATTTCAAGTGCACCCCACCATAGAAAACAGTGGAAATTGAATGCCTACCATTAAAATCTCTTTGGCCACAGGAGTGGAGTACTACGATAATCTATGTTAATCTACACAATTAAAAAAAAAAAAAAAAAGTTGGTGTTTCATCACCTCATGTGTTGCTATTTTTTTTAACAAAAAAAATATGTGTAGCTGATTTACAACTATCTAGACCGTTCAAATTGTGGGTTGTATGTGGATGGATCGTAAATATGGTCAGTTACTTACATGGTCTTGATTGGCATACAGTTGTGCCATGTGTATCCAATCCACTCCCCAATCAAGACCATGTAAGTGACCATATTTACGATCCATCTGCACACGACCCACAATTTGAACGGTCTAGATAGATGTAAATCAACTACACATATTTTTTTATTATTAAAAAAATAGCAACACATGAGGTGATGAAACACCAACTTTTTTTTTTTTAATTGTGTAGATTAACATAGATTAACGTAGTACTCCACTCCTGTGGCCAAAGAGGTTTTAATGGTAGGCATTCAATTTCCATTGTTTTCTATGGTGGGGTGCACTTGAAATTTAGATATTTCTTACTCTTTGCATTATGCCCTGAAATGATATCACCAAATGGATGGACATTGTAAATACCATACATACATCACAGTGGCACCCATGGAAAGTGATGAGGTCACTTCATTAGGGGGGGCGAAGAAAGAAATGGGTTGAAAATAACATTTACCCTCACTTGGTCAAGTGCGTACACTAACAAACGGAGATAGATGTCTAACGTAACTGCTAAGAAAAGAGCATTAACGGTAAGGAAACACGCTAATAGCATTCAACCAATTGAAATTCACCACATCACTTTAGTAGCATTTGGGCTACTAAAGCGTTCAGTAGCCAAAACGCTACTAAAGTGACGTGGTGAGATACAATTGGTTGAATACTAATAGCATGTTTCCTTGCAATTAATGCTCTTTTCCCTAGAGTTCCGCTAGACATCTTGCTCTGTTTGCTGGTGCATGCACTCGACCAGGAGCGGATTGGATACTGAACGCTTCAGTAGCCAAAATGCTACTGAAGTGACATGGTGAATTTCAATTGGTTGAATGCTATTAGCGTGTTTCCTTACCATTAATGCTCTTTTCTTAGCAGTTACGTTAGGCGTCTCTCTCCGTTTGTCAATGTACGCACTCGACCAAGTGAAGGGTAAATGTTATTTCAACCCATTTCTTTTCTTCGCTCCCCCTAATGAAGTGACCTCATCACTTTCCATGGGTGCCACCGTGATGTATGTGTGGTATCCACACTGTCCATCCATTTTGTGATATCATTTCAGGGCATAATGCAAAGAGTAAGAAAGATCCAAATTTCAAGTGCACCCCAGCATAGAAAACAATGGAAATTGAATGCCTACCATTAAAACCTCTTTTGCCACAGGAGCTTTTGATCAAGCTAATATTTATGCATTTACCTTATTCCATGTCTTTTTTAACTTATAAAAAGGTTGGATCTCAAATAAACATCATGGTCGGCCCCAGGAAGGTTTGAACGGTAGTCATCGCCTCCTACTGTTTTATGTGGTGGGGTCCACTTGGACTTTGGATCTGCCTAATTCTTTTGCTCACTCACTAAAATGATCTCTCCAAATGGATGGATGGTGTGGATACAACACATACAACTTGGTGGTCCCAAAGAACGCGGTAACGTGACATCATAAGTTCATGCAGATGCCTTTGGCCGCGATTGGAAATGGATTGGAAATGGAAGTGTGATGGCTTCTGAACTAGACGGATGTTATGTAACCAAGTTCTTTGGGCCACCATGATATATGTGTTGTATCCACACCATCCATCCATTTGGAGAGATCATTTTAGGGAGTAAACAAAAGCATTAGGCAGATCCAAAGTTTAAGTGGACCCCACCACAGAAAACAGTGGGAGGTGACAGCCACCATTGAAACCTTCCCGGAGCCGGCCATGATGTTTATTTGAGAGCCAACCTCTTTATAAGTTAAAAAAGACATGGAATAAGGTAAAGTATAAATATTAACTTGATCGAAAGCTTCTGTGGCCCAGAGAGGTTTTAATGGTAGGCGTTCAATCTCCATTGTTTTCTATAGTGGGGTGCACTTGAAATTTGGATCTTTCTCACCTTTTGAATTATGCCCAAAAATGATATCATGAAATGGATGGACGGTGCGGATACAATATATACATGATAGTGGCATCCATAAAAAGTGGTGACGTCACTTCAGCGAGGAGCAAAGAAAAAAAAATGACTTGAAAATAAAGTTTACCATTACGTGGTCGAGTGGGGAGCGGATTGGATACTGAACACTTTAGTAGCCAAAACACTACTGAAGTGACGTGGTGAGATACAATTGGTTGAATACTAATAACATGTTTCCTTGCAATTAATGCTCTTTTCCCTAGAGTTCCGCTAGACGTCTTGCTCCGTTTTTCGGTGTACACACTTGACCAAGAACGGATTGGATACTGAACGCTTCAGTAGCCAAAATGCTACTGAAGTGACGTGGTGAATTTCAATTGGTTGAATGCTATTAGCGTGTTTCCTTACCATTAATGCTCTTTTCTTAGCAGTTACGTTAGGCGTCTCTCTCCGTTTGTCAGTGTACGCACTCAACCAAGTGAAGGGTAAACGTTATTTTCAACCTATTTCTTTTCTTCGCTCCCCCTAATGAAGTGACCTCATCACTTTCCATGGGTGCCACCATGATGTATGTGTGGTATCCACACCGTCCATCCATTTTGTGATATCATTTCAGGGCATAATGCAAAGAGTAAGAAAGATCTAAATTTCAAGTGCACCCCACCATAGAAAACAATGGAAATTGAATGCCTACCAATAAAACCTCTTTGGCCACAGGAGCTTTTGATCAAGCTAATATTTATGCATTTAACTTATTTCATGTCTTTTTTAACTTAAAAAAAGGTTGGATCTCAAATAAACATCATGGTCGGCCCCAGGAAGGTTTCAACGGTAGTCGTCGCCTCCTACTGTTTTATGTGGTGGGGTCCACTTGAACTTTGGATCTGCCTAATTCTTTTGCTCACTCCCTAAAATGATCTCTCCAAATGGATGGATGGTGTGGATACAACACATACAACATGGTGGTTCCAAAGAACGTGGTAACGTGACACAATAAGTTCATGCAGATGCCTTTGGCCGCAATTGGAAACAGAAGTGGGATGGCTTTTGAACCAGATGGATGTTATGTAACCAAGTTCTTTGGGCCACCATGATGTATGTGTTGTATCCACACCATCCATCCATTCGGAGAGATCATTTTAGGGAGTAAACAAAAGATTTAGGCAGATCCAAAGTTTAAGTGGACCCCACCACAGAAAACAGTGGGAGGTGACAGCCACCGTTGAAACCTTCCCGGAGCCGGCCATGATGTTTATTTGAGAGCCAACCTTTTTATAAGTTAAAAAAGACATAGAATAAGGTAAAGTATAAATATTAACTTGATCGAAATCTTCAGTGGCCCAGAGAGGTTTTAATGGTAGGCGTTCAATCTCCATTGTTTTCTATAGTGGGGTGCACTTGGAATTTGGATCTTTCTCACTTTTTGAATTATGCCCTAAAATGATATCATGAAATGCATGGACAGTGCGGATACAATACATACATGTTGGTGGCGCCCATAAAAAGTGGTGACGTCATTTCAGCAGGAAGTAAAGAAAAAAAAATGACTTGAAAATAAAGTTTACCATTACATGGTCGAGTGGGGAGCGGATTGGATACTGAACACTTCAGTAGCCAAAAACGCTATTGAAGTGACGTGGTGAGATACAATTGGTTGAAGACTAATAGCGTGTTTCCTTACAATTAATGCTCTTTTCCTTAGAGTTCCACTAGACGTCTTGCTCTGTTTGGCGGTGCACGCACTCAACCATGTAATGGTAAACTTTATTTTCAAGTCATTTTTTTTTCTTTGCTCCCCGCTGAAGTGACGTCACCACTTTTTATGGGTGCCACTATCATGTATGTATTGTATCCGCACCGTCCATCCATTTCATGATATCATTTTAGGGCATAATTCAAAAAGTGAGAAAGATCCAAATTTCAAGTGCACCCCACTGTAGAAAACAATGGAGACTAAATGCCTACCATTAAAACCTCTCTGGGCCACAGAAGCTTTCAATCAAGTTAATATTTATACTTTACCTTATTCCATGTCTTTTTTAACTTATAAAAAGGTTGGATCTCAAATAAACATCATGGCCGGCTTCGGGAAGGTTTCAACGGTGGCTGTCACCTCCCACTATTTTCTGTGGTGGGGTCCACTTAAACTTTGGATCTACCTAATTCTTTTGTTTACTCCCTAAAATGACCTCTCCAAATGGATGGATGGTGTGGATACAACACATACATCATGGTGGCCCAAAGAACTTGGTCAACTAACATCCGTCTGGTTCAGAAGTCATCCCGCTTAATCGTAGCCAAAGGCATCCGCATGAACTTATGATGTCATGTTACCACGTTCTTTGGGCCCACCATGATGTTTGTGTTGTATCCACACCATCCATCTATTTGGAGAGATCATTTTAGGGAGTGAACAAAAGAATTAGGCAGATCCAAAGTTCAAGTGGACCCCACCACAAAAAATAGTAGGAGGCGACGACTACCGTTGAAACCTTCCTGGGGCCAACCATGATGTTTATTTGAGATCCAACCTTTTTATAGGTTAAAAAAGACATGGAATAAGGTAAATGCATAAATATTAGCTTGATCAAAAGCTCTGGTGGCCAAAGAGGTTTTAATGATTGGCATTCAATTTCCATTGTTTTCTATGGTGGGGTGCACTTGAAATTTGGATCTTTCTTACTCTTTGCATTATGCCCTGAAATGATATCATAAAATGGATGGATGGTGTGGATACCATACATACATCATGGTGGCACCCATGGAAAGTGATGAGGTCACTTCATTAGGGGGAGCGAAGAAAAGAAATGGGTTGAAAATAACGTTTACCCTTCACTTGGTCGAGTACGTACACTGACAAACAACGGAGAAGCGTAAAAAATAACTGCTAAGAAAAGAGCATTAATGGTAAGGAAACACACTAATAGCATTCAACCAATTGAAATTCACCACGTCACTTCAGTAGCATTTTGGCTACTGAAGCGTTCAGTATCCAATCCGCTCCCCCTTCCAAGGAGCAAACTTGTTTTCTTTATGTGAGAAAACTTTAGTACTCTGTCTGCTAGTGTCATGGATGATTTGCATACACTTAAAATTAGATACAAAATGTATCCGTGGTAAGAATCGTTCAATCAACCAGTTTACCTTAGATTAATGTATGCCAGGTGTATAATTTCGGAATGCCTGTGTATCAAGCACCATACACTGCCAGACTATTAAAAAACTCCCCTTTTTTTATGGATAATAAAAGAGAAGATAAGATATCAGAGAGAGAGAGAGAGAGAGAGAGAGAGAGAGAGAGAGAGAGAGAGAGAGAGAGAGAGAGAGAGCAATGGATTACTCGACGATGCTCCCATGGACTCTGATAGTGTTGGCATGCATTCATGTTTTCTTACTTGTAAGAAAGAGAGCATCTTGTAATGGCAAGCTCCCACCAGGCCCCATACCACTTCCCATTATAGGAAGCCTCCTCAAAGTCAGCAGAAAACCCAACGAATCATTCGCTCAACTTTCCAAGACATATGGCCCACTAATGACACTTAAGCTGGGCTCCATAACCACGATCGTCGTTTCATCATCGATCATGGCCAAAGAGGTCCTTAAGAAGAATGATCAATCCGTCGCTGGTCAAGTCGTTGTTGCTGCCCTGGGTGGAGTTAGATTCTATAATTCATCATCTATATTAAGGTCACCGCCAACCACATATTGGAGAAAGCTACGGACGATATGTAACACCCAAATGTTCACAACAGCAAGGCTAGTAGCCAATCAAGACCTACGACGCAAGAAAGTACAAGATCTAATCGCTCACATACATGAGCATAGTCTATCAGGACGACTGATTGATATCGGCCAAGCAACCTTCGCTACCACCCTCAACTTGATATTCAATACCGTCTTCTCTGTTGATTTGGTTGATCCCAACTGATTCTGTACAAGAATTCAAGAATCTAGTGGGGGAAATTATGAAAGAACTTGGAACGCCAAACCTGGCCGACTTTTTCCCAGTTCTAAGGGTGATTTACCCACAAGGCATCAGGCATCGCACAATTGCTTATTTCAAAAAATTGTATGCAATTTTCGATGATATGATTGCCCAACGAATATTATCTAGATCCACCTCATCTGATTTTCCTAGAAGAAATGATTTCCTGGATTTGCTTCTTGATCAAAAGGATGACAGTTGTTGGGGAGAAATGTGTCAAGTCCGGAGACTCGGATTTAAGTAGGTCGGCTCTGCTGACACTACCTGAAGAGTCCGAGACAACGCCGATGGAACAGAGGATAGGCCAGGAGGCATAAGCAAAAGACGATTAAAGTCACTCCGTCGGAGTGATAACCTCGTCTGTGGAAGCCCACTACAGGCTAAGCGTGTTCAAGCCACTCAGCCGATAGAACAAAACCGACTCAACGAGTTGGTTCTGTCGGTCACGAAATAATGAATGATGACAGACAGACACCGAGATTATTCTGTCCGTGGAAAGGCAGAGAACTCATCCTCCTGAGTCGGCCGAGACTCTCCCAGAGTCGGTAATGACCTAGCCGAGACAACAAGTGGCGGAATGAGAATAAATACTGCTCCGGAAATACAGAAATATGGGTAGTCAATCCCGAGATTCTTGAGATTGAGAGCAATTTGTGAAAAGGAGTAAATCTCTAGATAATCAGGAGGAGAATCCTCGGAGGATAAGGATTCACAAACCGTATAAATCTCCAAGCTTTAGACGGAGGAAGGTACGCAATACTGAACTGAAAAAACCCTTGGCCATTGATCAGAGGACTGACTTAAGCATCGGAGGTTCCCCGGCTCTAGCTAGGGTCACCTTGACATTGTTGATTGTGCAAGTGGAGGAAGATCTGTCCCAGAGAAGCCGTCCCATAAAATTACATCAACAGCTTGGCGCCGTCTGTGGGAACCGGACAAAAAGCCGTTTCCTGCGAATTATCGAATGGCAAGAACTAGGAGGACGGATCCAGATGAAACGGGGGAGGCCGCTGCTAGCACAGCTCAAGGAGCTCCTCCAACGGCACCGCCTGCGACTACCAGCCAGCCTAACCAAGCGAACGCGCACTTGGATCGAGAGGTCCAAGAGATGCGTTTTGAGATGGCTGTTATGAAACACATGCTGGAACAACTGTGTAACCAGCAGATGCAGCAGCGTCATGAGTCGGCATAGGTTCTCCCTCCAGCGTCTGTAGCACAGGCGTTTTGAGATGGCTGTTATGAAACACATGCTGGAACAACTGTGTAACCAGCAGATGCAGCAGCGTCATGAGTCGGCATAGGTTCTCCCTCCAGCGTCTATAGCACAGCCTGCTGTGCCACAGTCGCCCCCACAGCCGAGTCAACCCCAGGGACCGAGTCAGCATCAAGGACCGATTCGGCCAGCGCCTGCTCGCTCAACAATGACCGTTTTGTCTCCCTCTGATCTGCGACATAGAATAGATCAGAGAAGGCGAAGTCGGCTCCCCGCAGAGGAAACGGCGGAGAGTGCTGAACCCTGGAGAGCCGACATATAAGACTTCAAGAACGAGGTTCGGGAAAAGATGGAAAGGGAGATGGCAGATATGAAGCACGGTCGGAACCCAAATCCGACCAAATCTGAGGAAAAAGCTTCTCCATTTTTGGATGAAGTAATGCGGGCTCGGTTGCCGGAGAGGTTTCGCTTACCTCAGATAACTCCCTTCTCCGAAAAAACTGACTCGACAGAGCACCTTGAATGCTTCCGGACCTATATGGAGTTGCACAATGCCTCGGATGCTGTTATGTGCCGAGCCTTCTCTCTAACCCTGACGGATGTGGCCCGACTGTGGTTTAAGCAATTAAAACCGAAGCCAATTAAGTCGTTCGCCGAACTCAGTGACGCCTTTCTCAACAATTTTATTGGCGGGAAGAAAAAGCTAAAGCCGCCCGCACATCTAAACAATATAGTTCAGAAGGAAGGATAACTGCTAAAAGACTATATCAAGCGCTTCAACTTCGAATCTTTACAGGTTCGAAAGCATTCTGAGGAAACAGCTCTCAGCGCTCTCATGCAAGGGGTGAGAGATAAACCTTTTTTGGCGTCACTGGATAAAAATCCATTCGATACTCTAGGCGAGTTTATGGTTTGGTCGAATAAATACGCTGATGCGGAAGACACCGACTCCTACGGGAAAAGGTCCAGAATGCAAAACCATCGGCTAAAGAGTCGGCCAAGAAAGAAGCCGACTCAGCCGGAGGGAAAAAGTGAAAAGAAGACCGGGCATGAGACGACGGTAGGTCGGGAAAGCGACCAGACAGAAGATTTTCCACATACACCCCCCTAAATAGATCTCAGGAACAAGTGTTAATGGAAATCAAGAACGAAGGCTTCGTCAACTAGCCCGGGAAACTCCGAGGAAATCCGAATCGTCGGAATAAGAACAAGTATTGACACTATCATCATGATCATGGTCACAACACAAGTGATTGTTATCACTTGAAAGACGAGATCGAGCGGCTAATTAAAGAAGGCCGACTCAAAGAACATACAGAAGGATCCGGAGCTCCAGCAGGACCGAGTGAAGAGCGGCCCCAAGAAGAAATTCGGACGATTATTAGAGGGCATCAAGGCGGTGAGGACTCCAATAATGCACGAAAAAATCATGCCAGAGGCATCAATCGCCCAGAATCTGAGATTCTTCTGTTGTCTCGGCCTTCAAAAAAAAGAAAAGAGAGAAATATTGTATCTCGTTCACTGAGGAAGATGCTCGAGGCATTTATCATCCTCATGATGATGCGCTAGTGGTCGCCCTCACCATCGCCAATAGAAAAGTGTTCCGGATACTAGTGGACACAGGATCATCAGCGGACGTTCTATTCACCCAAGCGTTCGACAAAATGAGCATAGGTCGGTCAGTCTTACGACCTGTCCGAACCCCACTCATCGGGTTCTTGGGTGGATAGGTACTTCCCGAGGGAGTCGTTTCACTGCCACTTACTGCTGGATCTGCGCCTCACCAAACGACTGCGATGGTCGACTTCCTGGTCGTGGACCAACCGTCGGTGTATAACACTATACTCGGCTGACCATCTCTAAGCCTCCTTCAAGCTGTGGTATCTACTTACCACCTTTCCATGAAATTTTCGACTGAGTCGGGAGTAGGAATTGTGAAAAGAGATCAACAAGATTCTCGAAAATGCTATGCCACCGCAGTCAAGGCGCCAACGGAAGTGTCGATGATTATCGGATCTCATGAACGGGAGCAGCCGATGGAAGAACTCATCTCGGAGCCGTTAACCGAGACAGACACGTCGAAAGTAGTCCAAATCGGCTCATCCCTGAGTCCACCTCTTAAGGAACAAATGATCGCCTTGCTTCGGCGGTATACCGATATCTTCGCTTGGAGCCACGAAGACATGCCCGAGATCGATCCCTCAGTTATAACACACCGACTCAACATCGACCCGACTTACAGACCCATCCGACAGAAGTGTCACCCTCTCGGCCCGGAAAGGCACGCTATCATTGAAGAGGAAGTCGGCAAGCTCCTTAAAGCCAAATTCATCGAAGAGATATACTACCCGGAATGGATAGCCAATGTCGTACTCGTAAAGAAAGCCAATGGAAAGTGGCGAGTCTGTATAGACTATACAGATTTAAACAAAGCCTTCCCCAAGGATAGCTTCCCTCTTCCTCGCATTGATCAACTGGTAGACAGTACCGCGGGTCATGAATTGCTTAGTTTTATGGACGCCTACTCAGGCTATAATCAGATTGTAATGCACGATATTGATAAATCAAAAACCACCTTTGTCACCGACAAAGGCCTTTATTGTTATCAAGTGATGCCCTTTGGCTTGAAGAATGCCGGAGCAACATATCAAAGGTTAGTGAACAAAATGTTCGCTCGACAGATCGGCCGAACGATGAAAGTTTATATTGACGATATGCTCGTCAAAAGTATACAAGCAGCCGACCATGTGGCAGACTTGGAAGAAATGTTCTTGACTTTACGTGAATATAAAATGAAGTTGAATCCCAGCAAGTGCGCATTCGGTGTAAGCTCGGGAAAATTCCTCGGTTTCCTCGTTAGCCAGCGAGGAATTGAAGCGAATCCTGAGAAAATCAAAGCTTTACTTGAAATGGAGTCTCCGAAAATAATCAAAGACATTCAAAGGTTGACAGGGAGAGTAGCCGCGCTTAATCGTTTCCTATCCCGAGCCACAGACAAATGTCTCCCGTTCTTCAAGCAATTGAAGGGACGACAGACGATGGAGTGGACGGACGAATGTGAGAAAGCATTTCAAGATCTGAAGGCTTACCTCGGATTCCCACCGCTGCTATTTAAGCCCGAGCCAGGTGAAGCGTTGTTATTATATCTGGCCGTATCTGATGCAGCAGTCAGCTCAGCCTTAATACAAGAGAGCGAAGGGAAGCAGCTTCCAGTGTACTACGTCAGCAAAGCCTTATTACCAGCTGAGACAACGTATCCTCAGTTTAAAAAAGCAGCCTTAACTCTGGTAGTATCATCATGACGACTCCAGCTATACTTTCATGCCCATACCGTTGTCATTGTGACCGATTTACCACTACGCCAGATTCTCCAAAAGCCGGAGGCTTCCGGCCGACTTACAAAGTGGGCAGTCGAGTTGAGTAAATTTGACATACATTACAGGCCGAGGACAGCCATAAAAGGGCAGGCCGTCGCCGATTTCCTTGTCGAAGTGGCTTCTAATCGTGACAATATACCTGATTCTGAGAAGATTACTGCACCCGGGGCTTCTTCCTCTCTCGGGTCGGCACCCTGAAAGCTATTCGTCGACGGTTCATCCAATTCCAAGGCAAGCGGGGCAGGGGTAGTATTAGAAACCCCCGATCAAACCTGTATGTAGTATGCCTTGCGACTTGGATTTCAGGCGTCCAACAATACAGCAGAGTACGAGGCCTTATTACTCGGCTTTAGACTCACCGCGAGTCTAGGCGTGACTCATCTGAACGTTTTTAGTGACTCGCAGTTGGTCGTTAACTAAGTTTCCGGTGTTTATCAAACTCGGAAAGAACAACTGAAGGCGTACATGGAAAAGGCTAAAGAATTGATCGGTGGATTCCAGAAATGTGAAGTAATTCGAATACCTAGGACCGACAATGCCAAAGCCAACTTATTAGCAAAGCTCGCCTCAGCCGACGAGGAAGACATACCTCAGTTGGTCCCGATTGAATACGTAGCTGAACCGAGTATAAATGAGCTGATAGGCTCGGCCCTACTTCCTATCAACTTAGAAACTACTTGGTTCGACCCAATCGCCCGTTATCTCAACGATGGAGAATTGCCGGAATATTGCACCGAGGCGCGGCGGTTAAAGGTTCGAGCCTCGCGTTACACCATCTTGAATGAGATTCTATACAAAAAAGGCTTTTATGCTCCTTTACTAAGGTGTGTCGACTCCCAAGAAGCCGATTATGTCTTACGGGAGATACACGAAGGGATATGTGGAAACCATTCAGGAGGACGTTCACTCGCCAACAAAGTGTTGCGACAGGGGTACTACTGGCCGACTATACAGCACGATTCTAAACGATTCGTTCAAAGGTCTGACAAGTGTCAGCGGTTTGCGATAATCCCGAGACAACCTCCCAAGGAATTGACTCCGATGTCGGGACCATGGCCCTTTACACAGTGGGGGATTGACATCATCGGGCCCTTTCCTCTGGGAAGGATCAGACTAAATTGACTGTGGTTGCGGTGGACTATTTCACGAAGTGGGCAGAAGCAGAGCCATTGGCAAAAATCATCGAGCAAAGGATCTGTAACACCCTGAAAATTGGGAGTCGTGTATAAACCCGACTCTCGAGTTCCAAACCATCACTTATGCAACAAATGTGATTATAATTCAATATTGTCTGAGTTAAAGCATTCACATGAGCAAAATTATACCAAAACTGCAATTCATACTCCAGATTCAGTGATAAAACGCAAGCGGAAGACTAAAGGATATATATATCACTGTATGAAAAACAAAATAAATCTCAACTGTCTCCAAAGTATGAATACATCTCTGAGTCTCATATACATGTAAATAAACAGAAATCAAAATGTCTGAAGTCCAACTAGTATGTCCCGCTAATCCAGGCCACCTATGCAAAGCCGTCGTGAAACTGCATATATGAAAACTCATCCTTGTCCTCATCATAATCCGGCTCTGCCTCCTGAATCGTCGCCTCACCTGCATCTAAGACAGGGTCTGATGGGTGTTGCAAACACCATCCCGTAACGTGGGAGTGAGTGATCAACTCAGTGAAATAATAGAGCAAGGATTAATATGTTCTCAAATCAATCATGCGATAATAGTAAAGTAATTAATCAAACATCCCTAAATACTGTTGTTAATGTAATATGACATGACATGATGGATGCCCTCACCCCTCACCGACATTCTCCCTCATACGGCACCATCTGCGTCCGCGACATGCTTGCGTACCGCTCAGTGCTCCACATCTTTCATGCACATGCAATGTGATGTGGATATGATTACCAAGTTGTTATTAGTCCTTTTCATACAACAGTATTGAAAAACTAAGGTACTTCCCTTATGTCAATCCCAACACAGATCCTGTCTAGGGTCGTCACTCCTAGTAATCTCATACAATGTTATATTTGTAGGTCGCTGTAAGGGCTTCCAGGGCTGTTGCTCGCACTCGTTGCACCGCTCCCCCATCACCTTATCAATACAGGCCTAATGTACTGTCATTGCTACGGAAGAGTCGTCGCCTCTCGTAGACTCAGAATATGCTCGCGGTCACTACAAAGGGCTCGTCACCTGATCAGTGTAGGCCGACAGCAAGAATATAGTGTCTCATACTACCATAATCTGCTCACGAGTCATAGGTGCTCACTGGTCACTACGGGGAGGTTTGTGGCCCCAGCGTAGGCCGACAACTGGACCACGGTGTCCCATACCACCATGCCCGGCTCATGAGTCTTTATGGATCAAGGTACCATGGTTAACAGGGTTTACAATGGTAAGTTCAGTACCCTAGGTTCAAGCAGTTATGATTCATACAGGGTAAATAATCAACGGCCAGTCGGGTTACTTGATGGGCTCGACTAGTACGAGCGTATCGAAAGTCGAACGACATGAAATGCGTAAAACATTTCGTGTGGCCTAACCACTGCCGCCAACTCAAAACACGACTCTCGTTCGTCGGCGCGTCCTTCGTGGCAAATACAAGCCAGCCACGAATTTACTCTGTTACCGACTGCCTGGACTAAGTATAGTCCCAAACATCTGTGAATCCACATCAGTAATCATATAAGAGTAATGAAAATGAAACACAGCAATATAAGCATGTTATCGCATGTTATAACATACCACTTAAGCAATTCATTCAACACATGCATTTCATACCTACACTGAAATCCATAACTTAGCCAACATGATGGAAATCATTTACATCAACATATTACTTGAGAATTCAATCTCAAAACTATTTCACAACACCATATACTCAATACATACTAATAAAAACATTTATACAAACACTTAGTCTACACACTTAAGTCTACATAGTGTATGTCGACTCAAAGTGCACATTTGGACGAATCTCTTCGCCAAATTGATTATGCACCCATTCCTAATATCCTAATGCGACAAAAAATTATGTCAACCATTTCAGAAAAATATGGATGTATACAGTATTTCCTACAAATGACTAAAATGCCCTAAATCTCATATTTTTCCTACGCTTACGAAATAGGAAACGGACAGCATATTGTACATGTCAAACGGCGTTGTCGTCGATAATCTACTATTAAACAACATTGAAAGCGTTGAAATTAGCCAATCAAAGCGTCCAAAATCCGCACCTTTTTACCCTAGATATGTATCGATTCGAACGGAGCGTATACGCTTCGTCTACGGCGAACAGACAACCTAATACACAAGATATGTAAGCTACTTCGCTATGGAATCGACGGAACCTTAAATCAGCAAGTAGTTAGGGTCTTTCCTTACCTAGAAATACGGCGGAATCACCGGAAAAGTGATTGGGATACGTTGCTTAAGCATGTGAAGCAACTGATGCAAGTCGCGGGAAGATCACTCTCACTCTCTCACAAACTCTCACTTTCTTTCTCACACCAGCTAGGGTTTTTAGCAAATTCGGATGGGTGAGATAAGTGAGGGTTTAAAGCCCTTTTATAAGCTAAAACATTCCCAAATTAGGCTTGGGAACAATGTTTACTTGAGGCATATCCAAATCGGAGCTGTTTTGGTCCAAAAGAGCACTTCAGGAGGTCCCCTGTCTGAACGCGATCGGACTTAAGCTCTTAGTCACTGGATGTTGTCCACACCCCATTTTCATACCAGCAGTGTTCGTAGATCGCACGTGGCGGTCCAGTTTCAGTTCAACGGTCATTGCACCTAGATTAGGTCTACAAGTTTCATAATATGAAAGAGAAATTTTTCCTGATCCGAGGGTGTAATTTGGCTGAATTCTGACGGTCAGAACGCTTAATAATAACGCGCTAAGTCATGTGCCAAATTTGAATTTCAAATTTCAAATTCAACCCTATTCTCACTCTCTTCAGTCCAGGCTCAATGAAATAGCCTCTGCACGTCGGTTGAGCTTGATTTTTGAAATGATTGTCAAGTCCAGCTAAACGGTCATAACGGTCTAAGATTGTAGGTATCGGACTTTCAACGCGCGGTCTAGATCCAATACAAAGTTTCAAAGGGTTCCTGAGAACAAACCGGTTTAGAGTTTGATCCCAGGTTTCAGGATATTATAGCGTCATTGGTTCTACATGTTTTGGGTCTTGTAGAACGTATTTAAAGTGATCAGGAACTATTTCACAGCTACTCTAGCGTTGCGCTAGCTAACTTATGCTTATTTTCTAAAGGAATTAATCCTACGTAATTTCTGGTCGAGTTAGTACTCGAGTCTAAGTACAGATTTTTCCAGGGAATTACAGGATTACAAGCTTTGTTTGGAAGAATATCGTCTATCGGTTCGGGATACCTTGGACTATCATTACCGACAATGGAAGGCAGTTCGATAACAAACAATTTCAAGAGATGTGCAACAATCTCGGGATTCGAAACGTGTACGCCTCGCCTCATCATCCTCAGACGAATGGACAGGTCGAGGCGGTCAACAAAATTATAAAGCGGCACCTCCGAACGAGGCTCGATGAAGCAAAGAGAGCGTAGGCCGAGGAACTTTCAAATATACTGTGGGTCTATCGAACCACAGCACGGACTGCTACGGGAGAAACCCCCTTCTCCCTCTGTTACGGCACGGAAGCGGTTGCACCAGTCGAGATCGGTGTTGGCTCGGCCCGAGTCAACTTGTACAGTGATCAAGAGAATGGCGAACTCCTTTCATTCGATCTCGATTCGTTGGAAGAGAAAAGAGAAAGGGCTCGATTGAGGATGATGGCTCGAAAAAGACAGGTGTCTTGGTTTTACAATCGCCGAGTCAAAGTCAGACGATTTCGAGCCGGGGATATGGTCCTTCGAAAGACGTTCCCAAATACTAAGGAAGTTGGGTCGGGCACATTAGGACCCAATTGAGAAGGTCCCTACGTCGTCTCAGGCACCATTCGCCCGGGAACCTATCGACTGGAAGACTTAAATGGACAACTGTTGCCTCATCCTTGGAATGCCGAGCATCTTAAGATTTATTACTCGTAAGATAGAATAGAAAGTACTGAAGAAATGTAATTGAAGTCGACTCAATGAAAAGTTCTATTTTGTCCAAGTGCTCAATGTCGGGTTACAAAAAAAACAACAAAAGAAAGTACAATATCCGACAGAGTGAACGCCCCACTCGGTCGGAATCCATCCCCTATACAGTGCCCGAAGGACCGGCTTCGTAGCAGCATCGTCCGCGGTAGGGGCCTGTCCTTCGGCTGCTTGGCCCTCAGCAGCCTCGGCAGCCGGACTGTCAACTTCAAAGGCGAAGAGGTCGAGATCGGGGAAGGCCGCCCTCATCTCCAAGATGCAGGCCTTGTAACCACCTTGATAAAGGCGGTCCCTCTCCTCTCCAAACTCGAAAGATTCGAGGAAGGCGTCTACGGCTCGCTCTTGTTCTTCTTTGGCTCGGTGCGCCTCCTCTTGGGCTTCCTGGACGAGGCCGGCGGCCTCGGCCTTCGCCCGAGCGAGAGTACTCTCGCACCCGCCGTGAACTCGAAGAAGGTGCTACTGTCTCTCCTCAGCCTCCTGTAGGAGCAAAGTCAGACGAGCATTATCAGTCTTAACTCCTTCAAGAACCGCACGGGCGTCCTCGGCCACCTTCCGAGCGATTGATAGATCACCGGTCATGATGCCAACCCGACTCTCAGTGATCTCTCTGCGACCCTCAGTCTCGACCGCGATCCTCCTCGCAGTCTCTATCTCGGATGCGAGTTTCTGGGCGGCAGTCAGCTCCGAGCTCGCTTTGACGAGGCAAGGTGCCAGCTGCAAAAAAGAGATAGTAAGCTATGCGGTAAGACTTAGTCAAAAACGACAAGGAATTAGAGAGGAGTTTACCTCAAAAAGTAACTTCGTCGTATGCTCGAGGGTCTGGGCAGTCGGAGCATTGTAGTAACTGGCAAAGTCTTTTTTGCCCCCGTGGGCGAGCGCCTAAGGGATCATCCCCGAGATGATCTTGGCGAGGGGCGACTCCTGTTGAGTCATCTCCCTTCTCGAGGATTCCCCGCTTGAGGCCTCTCTCGGCCTCGGGACCTCCTTTGTAACAGGTCTCGGCTCGGGAGCCGACTGAGTCATCGGGGGAGTTGGCTCCGTTTCCTCGGCCCTCTAGTCAGGGTCGGAGAGCACGACCACTTGAGGGGCAGCAGGTATAGGAGCGGGCGGAGTGATCGTCTCCTTAGCCTTGGCTGCAGTCTTCTGCTGCTTCGAGTGCCGAGACCCGGATAACAGAGCCGATCTTGGGGGGCCTTCACTTTGGAAATCGGCTTCAAGGCGAGGCGGGACTCGGCCATGCTGTCAGGCGCAGGCCTCAGAAAGGGGCGAGCCTCGGGAAGGTCTGAAAAGAAGTGCGAAGACGAGTTAGACAAGAAACCGAAATAATGAAGCGAAGCGAGACGAATTACCTGAGACGAACGAGTCTAGACCCGCGAGATGGATGCGTTCAGGTTGCAGCAGTAACTTCCAAGACCGGTCCTCAGCGATCAGCTTTCTCAGCTTCCTTATTCGGGTTAGGGCTCCGGACTCGAACTTCCCTCTCCTCTTCAAAATATCTGCAAGGCATTATGAAGTCAAGATTAGCAGAAGATATAAAAAAAAAAAAGAGAAAGGAAAGACCATCGGGCCGAGTCACCGAGTCACCTTCTTTACGGAACGTGCGAGAGACTTGAGGCTCGTACGGCCATGTGTCGGCCGACTCCCACTGACCGCAAGCCCAGAACCACCTCTCCTTCCAATACTTGTTCGAAGTGGGTGGGTCGGTTATTAAAGACTCCCCTTTGCCTCTCCAACGCGCTCAGGAAATAGAGGCCAGGAAAGTTTGGATTTGGTCTGACTTGATAGAGGTAGAGGAACTCGTCGACCGTAAGTGAAGGCTGCTCTAACTCAGACCACAGTACGGCACACCCGAACAAATTCCTCCACGCATTCGGACCAATTTGACGGGGAGCTATTTTGACTCGGGACAGGAAGTTATGAGCAATGGGCTAGAGTGGCAAACGCAAGCCGCACTGCATCGCGACTTGGAAAATCGTGACCATCCCTGCAGGGGGATGGTCGGGCAAATCACCCGAACGAGGGAGATGGAGGACGACCGAGTCAGGGACATGAAATCCAGCCCTGATCCGGTTTAAATCGGATTCAGTTAGAATGGAGGCAACGAGACCGCTAGGTTCGTCTTCTTCCCCCTTTGAAGACGACTCAGAGGCTTCCATAGTTTGGTTCACAGGACCTGGAATGGCCGCCCCTTCGCCTATAACTAGTTCGTCCTCTCCTTCCTCATCCTCCAACTGATCCATCTCGGGGTTAGGTCTCCCTGGACGGGTCACCAGAGAAATTCCATCGCTGGATGGACCGGCCTGAGTAGGACGCTCAGCCGATGAGTCACCGGCTTCTCTTACAAGCCGGAATGCAGCGTCAGCGCCGACGGCAAACTCCGTCAACAGTGAGGGTGGTTCCGTAATGTCCCAGAGATGTTGGGACGTACCCTCATCTCTGGACATCTCCTTCCGGGGGCTTTGAGAGCCGCGCGCAGCCATTAAAGCTTATAAAAGGAGGAGGAAAGAACTCACCGAAAAATTGACAGCAAATGCAAGGGAAGTTGACGAAGAAAGAATCGACAGCGGAGGAGAAAAGGAAGAAGAAAAAGGGAACTCGGAAGCGGACACAGGCGGGAGGAAGAAGAGCGAGAATAAAATTTGCAGTCCTCCCGCCCGGCCCTTTTATAGCCGTGCCACGTGACAGGGCATTTATGGCAAAAGCGAATCGTCGTTCGTCTCGACTCTCCCGCTCGACACGTGGCGTACGCTGACTGACAGCGGTAATATCGTAGCCATGCGTCCGAATTTCATACGCGGACGAAACGAACCGACGGCTGGTCACACGCGTGGCCTCGGGAGACGCAACGCCGTACGCCAGAGACGACTCAAAGAGCATTAAACGCTTCATCATTGTCTCGGACGCTAATACGAACCGACCGAGAAAATCATTACTCCTTGATGCCGCGGATGACACAAGGAGTAAGGGGGGCTCACTTTGGGGAGAAATGTGTCAAGTCCGGAGACTCGGATTTAAGTAGGTCGGCTCTGCTGACACTACCTGAAGAGTCCGAGACAACGCTGATGGAACAGAGGATAGGCCAGGAGGCAGAAGCAAAAGACGATTAAAGTCACTCCGTCGGAGTGATAACCTCGTCTGTGGAAGCCCACTAAAGGCCGAGCGTGTTCAAGCCACTCAGCCGATAGAACAAAACCGACTCAACGAGTTGGTTCTGTCGGTCACGGAATAAGGAATGATGACGGACAGACACCGAGACTATTCTGTCCGTGGAAAGGCAGAGAACTCATCCTCCTGAGTCGGCCGGGACTCTCCCAGAGTCGGTAACGACCTGGCCAAGACAACAAGTGGCGAAATGAGAACAGATACTGCTCCGAAAATCTAGGAATACAGGTAGTCAATCCCAAGATTCTCGGGATTGAGAGCAATCTGTGGAAAGGAGTAAATCTCCAGATAATTAGGAGGAGAATCCTCGGAGGATGAGGATTCACAAACCGTATAAATCTCCAAGCTTTAGACGGAGGAAGGTACGCAATACTGAACTGAAAAAATCCTTGGCCATTGATCAGAGGACTGACTTAAGCATTGGAGGTTCTCCGGCTCTAGTTAGGGTCACCTTGACATTGTTGATTGTGCAGGTGGAGGAAGATCTGTCCCAGAGAAGCCGTCCCATAAAATTACATCAACAACAGTAGTTTTGAATTTGGCGACAATGAAATCAAGCCTGTTCTTGCGGTACTGTCTTTCTTCCTTAACACTTTTATTTTATTTATTATTATTTTTTTCTGTTTTTGGTCAGAACCATAGTCCATGAACTCTATGGGGCCCACAATGATTTGTATATTTATATCCACTCCATCCAATCCATTTTACCAGATAATTTTAGGGCCCGAGCGAAAAAAAGAAGCTTATACAAAGCGTAATTGGACCACACCATAGAAAAATGTGTGAACTGAACATTTACCGTTGAAAATTTCTTGAGGGCCACGAAAGTTTTGGATCAGGTTGATATTTGTGTTTTCCCTTCATCGATGTCTTTGTGATCTTGTGAATAGGTTGAATGTCAAATAAACATTAGCGTGGACTCTAGGAAGGTTTTAAATGTGCAAATCATTATTCCCACTGTTTCCTATGTTGTGGTCCACTTGATCTTTGGATGTGCTTCAATTTTGGGCACAACATCTAAAATGAGCTGTAAAAATGGATGGACGGTGTGGATAGACAACATACATTCAGGGTGAGCCCAACAGAGTATTCGGTTTATAATTATGAAGACTTACTCGACTTTAAAACTTAGGCGAGTTTGGAATTTGGATGCTTTCTCTAATACTATTTATTGTATAAAATGTAAAAATATTATATAAAGTGGCTTTTCCGTGACTTGCTTTTACAAGTGCAAAATGTCTGCCTTTACAATTTTTAAATAACATGCATGACAAACCATGATGACCCTCCACTACGGGCGTTGGCCCCCACACATTAGAATGCAAATAATTTACAAATATATTTCTTAAACTTAAAACATAACCTTAACAGTCTACCATATATACAATGCTCACATATAATAAAATCAATGCTTTTAAAAAAATAAAATTAAACAATGGTCAGAAAGTACATACATGCAGACATGAAATCTGCTACAGATGTTACAGCTCTACCCAATGAAGTACTCCCGATCAACCTGTAAAGGTTTGCATTTCTATGTCCTTCATGACTATAAGTGCCATCTTTGAAACTTTAAGGACACGATCAAGACTGGTGAATTTGTACTCTAGTGTCTCGAGTGCTCCTAGAGATATCAAAATCTTTGTTAAATCAGGAATGTGTCCTACTTCGATCAAGATATGCTCTATCCCATATCTTGATCTGCATTGATCCAACACTAACAACTTTATAAGCATTATCATTACTCATAAACATCTGGCCACAATTGCACTCAATATAACTGATGAACCAACTCCGATGAGGGGTCATGTGGTATGAAGTCCTCGTATCCAAAATTCATTCTTCATCGAAGTACCCAGATTTTGATGTGGTCAGCACATCACTACCACTCATTTTCTCACAGGATTGCGCAGTGTTAGCTTCCTTGGAAGAACTATTTGAATTCTCCTTTGTCGACTTGGGATTCTAACAATCTTTCTTCATGTGCCCGGTCATCTCATAATTCCAGCACTTCAACTTGCCTTTGTCCTTGCCATTGGATTCGGACCTCGATCGTGAAGATCCTCCATCATGCTCAAAAATTTTCTCCCTCGTAATCATTGCATATGTAGAAGCACCACATCACCGTTTTTCTTTCTCATCGCCTTTGACTGAATAGTTGAAATAATTGTCTTAATGCTGATGGTTGTTCTACCAGTGCACAAAGTCCTTGAAAGACCCATAAGATGCTAAGAGAAAATTCAACAATATACATGTCTGAGCTTCATCTTTCTTCCTCAACATCATCCCCATTCTCCATTTTCAGATTGAACAACTGTAGCTTCAAGTACAACGATTCTCAAGAGATTTATTCGCATATATATTCTATATATAATTTCGCCTATGTACTTGATGTAGTTTTGTCTTTTATGATATTGTAGAGGTCAACATCCGTTAAGCACAATTAAATAGAGATTTACGCTTTCTTATCCATCTTGTTCCATTAATTTTCTGTCATAAATTTTGCTCGCCTTTTAAGGAGAACTACATCCAATCCTTGTTAAACTAGGATACATTTCATCTTAACTTTCCATTGTTTAAAAAAAATTTGTCAAAATATTTCCTGCATTGAACTTCAAGTTAGATGACATTGATACCTTGCTTTCAGATTAGATCTTCTTCTCAACGTTATCTCTGATACCACTTGTTGGAAACCACGGAAACACTCATAGACGAATTAAGCAAAGTACTCGGAATCACATGACCTAGTTCAAACAAGAACAAGCTAAATTTCACATGAAAAAACTATTTCGAAAAAAAATCCAGGCACAAAGCGACAAGTAATGCACTATAAAAGCAGAAATTATAAGAAATAGAGTGTTATTGATTCGAACAAGCCTTGAATCCACTTCCTAAGCCCTAGTTATGCCCTTAAAACCCTTAAGAATGATCTAGAAAGCCTTCTTATACGTTCAAATCCCAATTACACCTGATATATATAGTATCATATAATACATCAATCGGAATAGGAAACAAATCCCGCACTTATGCAATTTTACATGGGCGCTCGATGGAACTTTGATGGGACTTCGATGGCATCGACGATCTGTCGATGACATCGAACTTACTTCAATGACATCGATTAGCAACACTAAAAAGTTCCAGCAACCAACATAAATTTTCTCGATGGGACTTCGATGTCATCGACACCTTCTCGATGGCAGTTCAATGGCATAGACAGACCTTGTTGTTTTCAGATTTAAGACATCAACAATAAAAACCATAGAAAAGGATTCCTAAGATTATATTCCAGCAACCCTTTCTTATCTATAAATAAAGAAAAGACCTTAGAGCTCTATGCTCACACTGATCCAACACAAATCTACTCTACAATACAATATTGTATATCCTTCGTCTCTCATGGACCTTCGTTAGTTTCGCTTAGGTCTAACACCTTCACTACTAGCTAGCCAAATGTTGCAAAAAGCATGGATTGATTAGATTACTCATTCCTCTACTCTAAATCCACAAACACATGGTTGGATTGCTAAAAAAATCACTTAGTCTCGAATGAAATGTTGTGGAACTTTCCTACTATGTGCCAGGTGATTCATTCGACCGCCTCACCATAAAGTCCGATTTCTCAACCGAAGCGACGAACAAACGGTTGAACCATTATCCATCTCACTACGTACTTGATTCTCATGAAGTCATCGAGCAAATTATCAATCCCACTGAATTTCTCGTTACATGCCTAGCCCTCCAGCCATGTCCTTGAATAAACTTCAATGATATTCCCTCCATTAGTCGTCTTACCACAAAGCTTGGTTCATCATCAAGTGAGGAACAGATCACCGTGTCATCAAATTTAATTCTAGGCTCTCATTATAAATATTTATAATAAAATACTTTCAAATTTTGTCCTAACTACTTAAAGCCTGTTAGGTCGGTGGGATTAAATGGCATGGAATTGTATTAGATGGAATTAACACCATTATTACACAATGATTGTATGTCTAAAAATAAAATGGTATTTTGGTCATCTAATCCCCATTTTTGGGATAAGATTCTTGCAATGGAAAAAGCACTGGATAAAGCAAAACCACGCTTATGGATCATGGAATTGTAATCAATGAACCAAATTTACAACGGATGTCGATCACTTGTACATGTATATAACTACAATGTCACGTATAAAGGGTGTATATTGATGGATGGCATGGATAAAACACATGCATCAATATAAGGCCTAAATGTGTAGTGGATTTCAAAATTTACTGGAAATCTCACATGGAACCAAAATGCAATTCGATCCCACGTAATCCCAACCCTTCCTATCCTTCCCACATGCTGAATGGAATTTGCACGGGACCAAATGCAATTCCATCCCATTTAATCTCATCTAAACACACGTACCAAACAGGCCCTTATATTGTTATCACACACTTAATTGAAAGTACTTTTATCTAGAAGGCAAAAAGAACACATCAAAAGGATGAATTCCCCCATCACAAATCACTTGATCTCTCATGATCAAGGTATTATGTAATGGAAATGGTGGCCGTAACGGCCACCGCTCCATACAAGTCAAAATGATTATTACAACCCCCGTAAGAACCATTAGGCCGTAATATTCGTTACGGTCTCTCTCGTTTTCTTTTTCTTTTTGAAAAAAAAAAAAATCCGAAAAACCTATATATGCCTTATAACGTTGAAAAAGAGTTTTAAAAATGTGTATCTACCCTGCAACAGACCATTACAGGATTATTATGGCCCTTACAGAAGATGTAACAAGCTATTAACGGCGGTTACGAGTCATTTTTAATCCATAATGGTCATTATAGTCACTATGACCATATAACATATAACGGTTGCCACCATTACCTCTACGGCCTCATAATGGCCTTCACAACACACCATGTTCACGATCAATGGGTGGATAGACAGGTGATCCAAACGGAACTTAGTCTCTGGGTCTCGAATGTTGATATTGAAGGAAATTGCAACAAATGAATCATTCATAAAACATATCCTTAGTAGAAAACAGATAATGTTTAGGGTGAAAATCCAACATCAGTCGAAAATATCATTAATTCACAAATCAGATTAATAGAATCATCCGATATGGAAAAGCTTTAACTCATATTCCATCAATTGAGAAGTCAACGGCCAGCATTACTGAAAAGTGGGCCCCACTTGCTTTTAAAAAAAATGGAAGCATCAAGGCACTATTAATTTTCAAATGCCCTAGGATCTTATATTTCCCACTAATTGTTTTCAAGGTATAATTTCTGTGTCAGTTTATATATTTCTTCTTCTTTTTTTCCTTTAATTATAAATTCATGCAATTTCAATATCAGGAAATATTTCTTGCTGGAAGTGACACAAGCTCAACCACCGTAGAATGGGCCATGGCGGAGCTACTCCGCAACCCAGATTGTATGGCGAAGGCTCGATTGGAACTCAAGAAGACAATTGGCTTTGGACAACAAGTGGAAGAGTCAGACATCGCCCGACTCCCATATCTACAAGCCGTCATGAAGGAGACCTTGCGTTTACATCCACCAGCTCCACTCATTAATCGCAAAACTATAACTAATGTTGAAATAAGTGGCTTTGCCATACCCAAGAACACTTGGGTTACAGTGAATGTGTGGGCTATAGGGAGAGATCCCAACATTTGGAAAGACCCATCCTCCTCCTTGCCAGAAAGATTCTTGGGCAGTGACATTGACTTCAAAGGTCAAGATTTCGAGTTCATACGGTTTGGATCAGGCCAGAGGATTTGCCTAGGCTTGCCACTTGCATTTAGGATGGTCCATCTAATGTTGGCTTCTCTTCTCCATTCGTTCAACTGGAAACTTCCCAATGGAATGATGCCATCCGATATGGACATGAACTCTAAGTTCGGCATCACCATGCAATTAGCTTCCCCTCTTCGAGCTATCCCTATGTTAGATGGCTAACATTGCCTAGATGAGTAAGTCTTGTTTCATTTCCAAATGTCACAACATATGTGGTTAACTATCATGAAATTTGGACAAAGAATCTTAGGGGCCACACCATGGATGTCTCTTGTTGTAGAAATGGTTAATGCATATATGATAATAGTCATCTGCTCTAGAAGGTTTTGTTCAACACCATTGATTGGAGCTATATTTTCCTATACTTAGTGATTGTAAAGACCTACAACTAGTAGGGAGCTACTTAAGAAAGGGAATGTGCCATGCATGATTATGTGTCCAATTCAATGAGTTTCATTGGTGAATTAGTTCTTTGAATCAATCTGAAACGTAATCAGCAAAATTCCAATTTAAAACTCTGTAATTTTGAACATTACTTGTGTAACTGCATCGATGTTGAAGCTCTGTGTATTTCAGAATGTCAACAAAAGAACACATATTGGGCAAATATAGATTGGGAGAGTAGATGAAGAATTTTGGTAGAGATGGATCTACATCAACCAGCAATAAGTATTTACCCAATGTGTTCTTTTGTTGACATTCCGAAATAAGTATTTACCCAATGTGTTCTTTTGTTGACATTCCGAAATACACAAAGCTTCAAACATCGATGCAGTTACATGAGTAATGTTCAAAATTTTATGAAGTATTGAGTCATGTAAAATGGATATTAAAATTTTGATTCCATCCGGACCACAGCTAGCATTTCTATCAAGCACACCCCGAGAGAGGCCAAGAAGGTAGTGGACAGCCTAGCCCGCTTGGGAAGCACTAATCAACGGAACAAGATATTCTTGGCAGTAGCCGTCCTCCCCTTTCTCTCTCACAAGGAGCTGGTCCTGGATAGGGTGGGTTTAGGCGTGATGCCCATTAGCTAGTGTTTTTTGGTAACTGCAGTATCCGACCTCCCCTTTCTCTCTCTCGTGGGGAGCTAGTCCTGGATAAGGTGGGTTTAATAACTGCATCGATGTTTGAAAATATTTATTAGTATCCATTTTAATTTAATAATTTTATAAAGTATCGAGTCAAGCAATTTCAAGGCTTGATAAGTCTGAGCCTACTCATATCTAGTCAAGTTTTCAAGTTTTTGAACTAGAGTTATGACAGCTCCTTTTTTGTTCTTTTTTTTTTTTTAAGGGAGAATTTCATTGATTGAAAGAGATGTTCAGATGGAATGGACATTCAGGCGACCCCTATCATAAAGAGTAGCCCAAAAACGGGATAATAGAGTAAAAGCAACCTAACACTCTGTCTGGAAAGTCCTTAGACTACCCAAACCGACTCTATCTAGGAAAATCATCCCCCTCACCTCCTTTGGGAGGTCCTTCAACTGGTTGTGGTAGGAGAAGGATTGGCATTTGCTCCCTTCTCAGGCCATCCCATCAGCCAGGCCATTACCTTCGCTCTTGATAAGCTTGAAGGAGAAAGATCCTCTACTCATCAAAATCAAGATCCTAGAGACCCAAGGTTTCCTGCGCCAAGCGGTACGCGATTTCCCCAACGGGAGATCAACCATTGCTTTAGAATCAGATTCAACCTCAACCATGTACAGCCCCTTTTCTAGACACATGGAAAGGCCATCATGAATTGCGCGGAGTTCAGCTCGATTGATGGATCCCATACCATACCCAATCGAGAAGGCGAAAATGAGGTTTCCATTGTCACTCCTACATACCCCTCCCCCTCCAGACTTGACCCACTCCCTTGCCAGCTTGGCCCATTTTATGATCTCAACGAGATAGGGGCGATTGGTTGACATCGAGATACCTAGGCCATCCCAGATCTGCATGCGAGGAGGAACCATTAAGGATTTGATGTCGACTAGTATATTAGCGCTGCCTTTAATGCGGGCGATGGTAATCTCGACCTTTATGGGTTTACTTTCAAACCTAGCATCATTTCTAGAATTTCAAGTTTCCCACACAATCAGCATAGGAAAGAGGAAATAGATGTGAGAGGAAGCGATACCAGGGGCTGAAGCTCGCCGCCATTGGATAAGCCTCTCTTCAATAGATTGATGCTGGAGACGGGGGATGTAATAAGGAGCTGAAGTGTCATTAGATATAAGAGGCCTGCTACCCATAGAGGAATAGATGCGAGAGGGACTCTTTGGAGGGACGATCAGATGGATTCTCTTCACAGCAATTGCAGCAGGATGCTAGCTGGACTCCTTGGCTTGAATCCTGACGTCCACTGGGATCGCACCATGCAACAATTTCCACACGAAAATGGAAATTTTAGGCGCGACCGATTTCTGCCAGATCCATTTCGACCACCGCATGGTCGAGAGCCTATCACTATTAAGATTCCAGGCCGATTTGATAGTAAAAAGGTCGAACGGATCATGCGGCTAGAAGCAAACAGGCTTATCCTCCGACGTGGCAAACCCGCCATGGAAGATGAAGCAGATAACTTCCAGGGGAAGAAGGTTGAGAACAGAGGATGGTGGTAGCAATTCAGCAGGACCAATGAAATCGCTGAAATCGCTTACCTTCAGGGATTAGAGGGCCTCAGGGATTGGGCTGACGGCTAGCTGATGTAGGGAGCCCAGCCTTATCCAGTTGGTCTTCCACATGTTAATGTCTCCATTGCCCACTTCCCATTGTACGTTCTCTGACAGAAGCGACATGAATTTTTTGATTTTCTTCCGCAACAGAGACATGGTTTGAGAAGTTGCTCCCATCCGTTCTCCCCAGGTCTAACTGGAGTAATGACTTATACGACCTTTCCCCGTTGTTATATGCCAGGTAAATATCTGTCTTTCGATTATTCCTAAAAATGCCTATTATATATATATATATATATATATGTGTGTGTGTGTGTGTGTGGGGTCCGTGTGATGCGAAATCATATAAAACCCTTAGTGACCAATTTTCACCCTAATTTAAAACTCTAGTGGGTCATAAAAAAGAGATGCAAATCAAGGAAGGAAACTATTTTTTTTTTTCATGGCCCACCAAAGTTTTGGATCAAAGTACAAGTTAGGCCTTGGTCAGGCGTTTCATGGGGTGTTGTATCACATGGACCATTCGGATTTTTGAATCACATCATGTATGAAAAGCAATGAAAAGTTCAAATTAAAAAATTGGCTCGATTGATCGATAACTAGTCTCAAACGATCAAAGTCATCGGCCGAAGGTGGTGAATATAGACCAGCATGTGGAGGATATGATTTTTTTTTTTTCCTTAAGTGTCCTCATCTTGAGTGTTGAGATTTCAGTTTGTGCCTGCTGGAGCAATCTATATGTTCGACATCATATTTTGGAGATAGCGGGCTGAAAAACTTGCTGAATCGGTTGTAACATATCAAGGGGCATGAACTATCTTAAAGAAAGCGACTCTTTCACACTTCATCCTAGAAAAAACTTTAAAAAAGCTTATGTTCCCCATCTTCCTGTCATCTTGAAAAGGTATGAAGTTCGATACATTGGATCAGCCTATTCGGGCCCATTTTGCCTCTTCCAAAGGCTCCGAATTGATCCATCACAATAACTCTACGGAGCCCGGGGATCGTCGGCCACCAGCCCAAACTTCCAAATTTTCAGGTGGTCAATTAGAAAAAAGCCTTTCCATGGATGGATGAAGATTAATGTTGATGGGTCAACGATGGGAAATCCAGGTCCTTCGGGGGGATGTGTTGTCAGAGATAGCTTAGGAGCTTTCCTTTTTGCCTTCTCAGCTAGTTTTGGTTTCGAGTCTAGCTCAAGGGCCGAAATTAGGGCGATCCAGGATGGGCTCTCTCGGTGTGCAATCGGGGGAATTGTTAAAGTGGTGGTTGAAAGCAATTTTAAGTTTGTCATTGCTTCCCTCTCTAAACAAACATGCTGCACCTATCAATGTGGTATTAGGTGGCTAGAATTGAGGTTCTCAATAGAAGAATGGTGGTCTGCCTTGTTCACATTCCGGAGAGGTGAACATGGTGGTGGATGGGCTCGCTAGGGTGGGGAGTGCTAGACAAGGTAATAGGCAATATATGTCACTAGGAGAGCTCCCATCAGCCATTCATAGCCTTTTGTTCCTCGATGGAGTGGGCCCTGGCTCGCTGCAAGAATGCTAAGCCTCCCATTTTTCTTTTTTCTATTTTCTTTTCCTCTACGATAGGCGGGGTACTTCCTTATCTTGGTAGGCCCTCCCGAAAAATGTTGTCCATACTCACACAGCTGTACTTTCAAATCCTATATATATATATATAGAGAGAGAGAGAGAGAGAGACACGTGCGCACCTATGCACGTGCACACCTTTGCACACGTGCCATGGGTGTCTAATCTGAATGGTCCATGTGATGTGGCATCCCATGAAACCTCATGTGACAAATTTTCACCTCGATCTAAAATTCCGGTGGCCCATAACAAAGAGAAATGCAAATCAAGGGAGGAAACTATTTTCATTTTTCATGGCCCATCAAAGTTTTAGATCAAAGTAAAACTTGGGCCTGGGGGGTCTCACGAGGTGCTGCTTCACATGAACGGTTCAGATTTTGGATCCACATCATGTGTGATGGGTTCTCAAAAAGTTGGTACGTAGTACCTTACGAACTGGTTCGCAGGTGAGCGTTTCCGTGTGTGTGTGTCTGTATATTGGACATAACAAAATAATCATAGCAAGGTTAATAAAATGACATTTGTAAATGATGTTTTTGCTCTTATAATTATAAATAATTCCCCAAACCTAACTTCCCCTTCATCCATCCCTGTTATATATTCAACATACAATTCATTCAACTTTTTAATCTGGCTATTTATTTATTTATCCCTTGTCTTGCTTAATGAGTTAGATGTTATATAAAATCTATTTTAAGGCCCTTGTCATTTGAAATGTTTCCATAGATACATCCTCATTTCCATTGTTTTGGTTGCGCACAAAAGTTGTGGAGAGTGCTGATTTTTCAGCCTTGTCTCTAATAAGAAATAAGGTGCCCAGCAACACCTCTATCAGGGTTGTAACTTGGGCGATGAATGTCAAACTCAATCAACTTGAACAAAGTCACTAAGTGAATGCTTTTTATAAGACAAAATCAAAGTGTGAAGGGCAAGTTTCAAACCTTTGCCAGTCCGAAGAGATCCCAGACTCGCACAGGAAGGTGCAGCCCTTACCGTGGTACCCACCTTGATGTATGTATTCTGCATCCACGCCGTCCATCCAATTTTCCAGATCACTTATTTCATTATCTAAACACTGAAGCAGATCCGATTATCAAGTGGACCATACCATAGGAAACAGTGGTGATTGACCATTAATGGGTCACAAAAGTTTTGAATCAATCTGATATTTGTTTTTTTCCCTTCATCCAGGCTTATTTGACCTTATCAACATATGGATGGAAAATAAACACTAAGAAAATATCAAGGCGTGCCCTAAGTAGTTTTTAATGATAGTGTTCAATCACCACTATTTACTATGGTATGGTCCACCTGATTATTGGATGTGCTTCTTTTTTTTTGGATAATTCCCTATAATGATCTAAAAAATGGATGGATGGCATGGATATATAATACAGACATTGTGGGCCCTACAGTAAGGGTCAAACCATCTTGGGTGATATCGCGGGATTATGTGTCTCACTTAATCCACTATCTCAAGTAGAGCTTGACACGAACCAAGCTAATTCAATTAAATCACTCAACACGATCATATTACATACATTGAAAAATTAAACTCGGCCGACCTCCTCGTTGTCCATGGCAGCCCAGTCATTGGTCGGTACAAAAAATTATTAATATATATTATATATTTACGGGAACTTGATATTAGAATTCACATAGCACACTATGAACTTGATGTTGAATGTATTCTATATATCAATTGATTGATCAAAAATAAGATTAATGGTTAACTAATCATATTAGGTTATAGATTGATGATATTTTGACCTTATATCTCTGAATTCTATTCATATATGCCTTAGATTAAACAGAATGTCGTTTTTCTGAGAAAGGTTTGAAGTTTGAGATTTGGAGTTAGTTTTTCGCATATTTTGCTTGATACTAGCAAAATGATGGTTGAATGTGTGTTGAGTGTGAAATATTACATATTTCCTCCTTGTTTTCCATTTGTTTCGTAAGCATAGGTGTGTTTAATTGATCTAATTGTGTAAGTTTTGCTATGGACGATGATTTGGAGAGCTAAGATGAAAATGATGATTAAAACGATGATTTAATATTTGAAAAATGACCAAGTGAATAAGGATTGGATCTATGAAGGTCAATATTAAAGAATTCAAGTGCCAAAGATCTAAGAAATCTAAATACAAATAAGAGAGAAGATTGAAAAATCAGATAATCTATTAATAAAAATAACAAATAGTTCGGTCCCACCTAAGGTTGGTTCAGTCCGACCAAATGTGCAAAGAACAGTACAACGAGAAACTGTGATTTTCAAACATAATTCGACTGCAACCGAATATAATTTGGTGTGATCGAAGGAGGGTTCACTCCGACCTAAGGCAATAAAGACTTTAAACATATTTTGAAATAATTTAGCTATAACAGAGGACGCATTGGTGTGAATGAAATGAGGCTACAACTGAAACTTAATGTCGGTCTGACTGATGAGTAACAAAAGTACAGAAATTAAAGTATGTTCCAAGTTGATGCAGATTTTTTCTATTTTAAGGGATGTTTCAAGTTAGTTTAGAGACAAATTAGGGTTTGGGAGAGAAAGCAGGGAGTTGCGTAGCTTTTGCAAAGACGTCCTTCTTTTCTATTCTTTCGATTCTAAGTTCTTTTTCATATTTTTGTTAGAGTTTTGTTGAACTATGAGAATGGTTGGCTAAATCTCTTATCCAAGGCTAAGAGGTGAAGCTTGCAATAATTTTTTAAATATTCTAGTTTACTGTAATTCAAGTTATTTGTTTTAAATGTTGAACAATTCATTGATATTGGTTGGAATAAATTTTAAGTTTTAGTTTACTTTGATCTAATGTCGATTCCATGCATTTTGGATACTTAGGAAGGATACAATTGATTATTTTATTTTATTTTAAAAGAGGAATTTCATTAAACAACGGTCGAGACCGGCTGTACAACTTCGAGAGGGCCAATAAAAAAAAGGGAATGGCCCTTCTATCTTATGGGCAAAGAACAAGGAGGAAGAGGAGAGCTAGGATTGACACAGGGCGCCAAGTCCTACTTTATCCAAGAACAAGAGGCCCTTGATGTGGCCTGGTAGGTCGGTTCGTCTTGTGAAAATTTCGTTGGACTGGGCCACGCTGCCTAGACGGGCTAGGCCGTTCGCCACGGAGTTGGCTTTCCTTGGCGTATGAATAATTTTGAGATGAAGGGCGTGGGCGAGATGGGAGACTCTAGCCTTTCAATACCAGATTGGCCAGGAGAAAGTAGCAGATTCAGCGAGGGCTTTCACCAAAATCATGGAGTCACTAGCCAGCAAAATGTATACAAATGATTATTTATCTCTTTTGTAAGGGATTGATTTTGTAAAATTCATTGATCTATCATAAACTACGAGGACGATAGATACTTTGAATTCCTTGTGATTAATATCATGATACTTTATGTTGAAACTGAATTAATTAAAGTTTAAGATCTATTTTATTTTATGAATGATATATTAACTTCTCTATTATCTGACTGGAGAGGATAGGATTTTGATTCCAGTTGAGTTGTCTAATTCAATCAAATGAATTAGGCATTAAGAATGGCTAGAAGTAGATCCTTGGCACTCTAGTACTGCTTTCTCCTATTGATTTTCTCATTATATTATTTAGCTTTTAATCATTACTTCATCCAATTCAAATTTTATAATTAATTAGTTTTATTTTAATTCTAGTTCTAAAGTTTTTTTTTTTAATTGCACAAATGCAAGTCCTTGTGGATTAGATTTCAGTCTCGTCGAGTTAAAACTGCATCATAGTTTTGCACTTGAGGTTGTCATCCTTTTGAATCAATCAACAAGAAGCAGTATAAGTAACAAGGTATAGTCAAGCTAATGATTAGATAATGTGAGATGTTAGATTTTATGTGAGAATTTGAAGTAAAACTATAATTTCAGGAGTGGCATATCCATCTTGGTAATATAATGATTAAACAAACCTTAAAGGAAATAATCTTAAAAGTTGAAGAGAACGACAAATGGTTAACAAAGATGATGATCTAACAGCATAATCATAAAGACGAATCTGAATATAAGGTTTGGGAGGATAAGGGTATCCGTAATCAAGACTGTCTGTGTGTGCCATATATTTTAAAACCAAGAGAAGAAATCCTAAATAAAGCATATAGATCTAAGTTTACAATTCATCCAGGTGGAACTAAGATGTATTAGAACTTGAAACGATCATTTTGCTAGATGGATATGAGGAATGAGATAATCAGGTATGTATCATGATGTTTTACCTATCAACAAGTAAAGGCTGATCATCAAAATCCCTCTGGTCTTTTACAACCTTTAACAGTACTGGAATGAAAATGAGACTACATTTTGATAGATTTCATAGTTGGGCTTCCATTGACTCAAAAGAAGCATGATTTGGTTTTGGTAATCATTGATTAGCTTACAAAGTAAGCGCATTTTATTCTCATCTATATTAACTACTCTATAGATGTACTTTCCAAGCTTTATATCAAGTTTGTATGATTGCATAGAGTACTAATATCGTATTAGATCATGACCCACGTTTCACATCACACTTTTATACGAGTTTATAGGAAGTCATGGGCACTATTTTGGACTACAGTATAGCATATCATCCTCGGTCTAATGGATAGAATAAACATGTGAATTAGATACTTGAAGAAAACTTACATGCATGTTCCTTGGATTTTTAGGAAAGTTGGGACAACAATCTCCATTTTGCAGAGATCGCGTATGACAACAACTATATCAGGCAAGCTTCGAGATGGCCCTTTATGAAGCATTCTATCGGCGCCCGTATCGTGTGCCGAATTATTGGACTAAAGTAGGAGAGAAGGGTTTAGTTGGACTCAATATCATTCAAGAAGGGGGAAAAAAAAGATTATCATGAAACGATTGTTAGCGGCCTAGAGTAGGTAAAAGAGTTATGCAAATAATAAAATGCGTGACTTGAAATTCATAATTAAAGATCATGTATTTCTGAAGATCTCACCAATGAAAGGATTGATATATTTTAGAACTAAGGGGAAATCAGCTCCTCAATTTATAGTGCCTTTTGAGATCATGGTGTGAGTTGGAGCTATGGTGTCTCGTACGTCTTACCTTGGCACCTAAGTCAGTCAGCATACATAATGTATTCCATGTACCAATGTTACAAAAATACGAAAGAAATGCGTCACACATCATCGACCTGTAAAACCTTGAGCTTCAAAAATACATGACTTACATGGAGAAACCAATTGTGTAAATTAGCTCATAGTATTGCGCCCCTTCCAAGGAGTAATCTTCCTTTTCTTTCCTTGGGAAAACTTTAATACTCTGCCAGCAAGTGTGATGGATGATACACATACGCTTAAAATTAGTTACAAATGTATCCATGGCATATCAGTAGCTTTTAATAAACTGTCCGAATTACGGGACCTAATTTATATGCATCACATATTTAATAACCTGATTAAGTGATAAGTGGACATTTATTGGACGGTCTAAAATTTATAATATCCTTTTACTTTATTTCAAAGATCAGAATCGTTCGATCAATCTAATTTTGGGACTGTGGCTCAGTTACAATGGGTTCTACAATTAGCCAATTTAACGTAGATTAAGATATGCCACGTGTATAGTTTCTGAATGCTTGTGTATCAAGCATCATGCACTGCCTGACTATCATATAACTCCCCTTTTCTATGGACCATATCCATGTATTCTCTAGTCCCTTTTCTATGGACCGTATCCATGTATTCTCTACTAGAGACGATAAGATAGAGAGAGAGAGAGAGAGAGAGAGAGAGAGAGAGAGAGCAATGGAGTACTCCACAATGCTCCCATGGACTTTGATAGTGTTGGCATGCATTCACGTTCACTTTACTCGCAAGAAAGAGAGCATCTTGTAATGGCAAGCTCCCACCAGGGCCCATCCCACTTCCCATTGTAGGAAGCCTCTTCAAGCTCGGCGACAAACCCAACGAGTCACTCACTGAGCTCGCCAAGACATATGGCCCACTAATGACTCTAAGGCTAGGCTGCAAAACCACCATCATCGTCTCATCGGCAAACATGGCAAAAGAAATCCTCCAAAAGAACGACCAAGCTTGCACAGCTCGAAACGCTGTAGACGCCCTTCATGCACTCAACTTCAACGACTCATCAATTGTATGGTCTCAGCCAACTGAACGTTGGCGAAAGCTGCGAAAGCTACGAAAGATATGTACCACACAAATGTTTAGTGCTGCAAGACTCGAAGCCAGTAAAGACCTTCGAATCAAGAAAGTGCAAGATCTCCTCGCCCACCTGCATGACCATTGCCGAACAGAACAACCTGTGGTTATCCGGGAAGTCATTTTCGTTTCTATCATCAATTTGTTATCGGACACCATATTCTCCGTGAATCTGGTTGACCACACCTCCAAATCAGCACAAGATTTCAAGGATGTAGTGACGGGAGTTATGAAAGAATCTGGTGTTGGGGCCTTGCACAAAACTTCAAGATCTAGCCTTCGAACAAATCAGAATTATAGGATAATAAAAGCAATAAAGAGAACCAAAGCAACAATCACACACCACACGAGATTTTACATGGAAAACCTTCAAAGAGGTAAAAACCACGAGACCTCGTCTAGATCAACAATCAACTATAAAGCAGAACGTTACAACTGATTACAAGTACACCTTGTTATGATCAAACCTTCATCACTGACATAGGAGTGGATAAACAGTAAGAGAATAAAGCAAATTTGAGAGATCTCACCGATTACGAGGACGTAGAAGCACTGAGATGCTGATTGCACAACAGATCACCTCCACGAGCATAACTTCCCTTCTACAAGCTTCCTCTCTCTTTCTCTCTCTCTCTCTCACATACCTTTGATATCTCTCTTGTGTTTTTCTATCACCATCATACTCTAGAAAAACCATAGGGACCTCTTTTTATAGTTTTAGGAAACTCACTTCCGTATCCCAGTTGCGAAAGGACTTGCGACACGAAATCTGCGTAAAATCGCGGAACGAATTTGTGTAACCACGACTGGTCGTGCACCAACCACGACCGGTCCAGCGCTACCTACAACCGGTCGTGCACCTCCCACGACCGGTCGAGCACCTCAGAGAAAATCAGTCCAAACTCGCTAGATTTTGAGTTGTGTCATGACTCGAACCTACGACTAGTCAAACACCAGCCCACGACCAGTCGAGCAAGGCTCACGACCGGTCGAGTACAGGGAAAAAACCCCATCATCTGGAAGGCCAAATCTCATCGACTATTTCCCAATGCTAAGGGCTATAGATCCACAAGGCATAAGGCGGCAGATGACTGCTCATCTTGGAAATCTCCTTGAAGTTTTTGATAGAATGATTGATGAACGAATGCAGTCTAGATCAATGTCATCGGACCACACTAGAAGAAATGATTTCCTTGATGTGCTTCTCGATGAAACAGAACAGAATGGGTTGGAAATTGGCCATGATGAAGTAAAGAGCGTACTCGATTGGGGTAACATCTCATCTTGTTTCTTACATATTTTTTGCAACTTACAGTAGTTTAGAGTTCATTTTAGTAAATTTTAACCAAGTGCATTTTTCGAGATATTTCATGATTAATCAGATACAGAAATTTCAATGTATCTAAAATGCTTCTAATTTTGGAAATGAAATCATATTTTTCAATCAAATTCTTTAGTGGTTTCGTAAAAACTAGGGAAACATTAATGTAAGCCCTAAAGAAGTTTTTAATGCCTTTAATCACCACTGTTTCCTGGAGTATGGTCCACCTAATAAGTGGATCAACTTATATTTTGGTATCATGCTCTAAAATAATCTGAAAAAATAGATGGATGGAATGGATACATAATACACATATCAAGGTGGGCCTCACGTTAAGGGGGCACAGTCTTAGGTGAGGCCGGATCTCGCCCATTAATCCACTCCCCTACACCGCACAGCAAGCGAAGGAAATTCACGTGGGCCTAACGATGATGTTTTTCTTAAATCCACACCGTCCATCCATTTTTTTCTAGATAATTTTAGGATACTAACCCAAAAATAATACAAATTCAGAGCTAAAGTGGACCACAAAATTGCAGTAGGAATTGATGCTATCATTGAAAATTTCTTGGTGCCACAGAAAGCTCTTAAAAAATCCAATCACCAATGCTCCATTTGATTAGCTTCACCTGAAATTTGAATCTGCCTCTTGAGTCATGCCTTAAAATAATGATCCAAAAATAATGATCCAAAATGGATGGATGGGTGGATAAAACACATATATCATGGTGGGGCCTGAAGAGTTGAACACGACTAAGTAAATGTAATTTTATTTATTACAAATACTTGTACACAACAAGGGTACACTTTACAACACTCACAAACTATCACTCTTAAATGACAACTCTCACACAAAAGGAAAAACTCTTTTGAATTCTTAATACTTGGACACCTTACTTTCAATCTTGAACTCACTCTTTGTTGTTTATATATATATATATATATATATATATATATATATATATATATATATATATATATATATATATATATATATATATATATATATAATGATTCTTTTCATATTTATATAGGGCTATAAAAGATTCTATAATCATCACAACTCTAAAGAGTTTTAGAAGCTTCCAAATATCTTATAAGGTTTTATTATATTCCGGAACATTCTAAGAGAATCTGTAAGGTTCTAGCATAGTCCGAAATATTCCAGAAGAGTTAAGAAGACTATAAAACTCTAGAAGTTTTCGAAATATTCTAAAAACTTCTAGAATTTTTTGAAAATGTCTGAAAGTTTTTGAAAGACTCCAGAATATTCAAGAGAGGTGGTGATGACATTTAACACTCCCCCTCAGCACCAACTCTCACAATTCTGCCTTGGTCATCATGTCAAGTTGCTTTCTGAATTCAGTGAATTTAACATTGCTAAGTTCTTTCGTGATTATGTCTATAACTTGGTTGTCGGTCTTCACATGACTCATCTCGATTTCTCCTTGAAGTATCTTCTCTCTTACGAAGTGATAGTGTACCTCCACATGCTTGGTCCTGGCATGAAACATTGGATTCTCAGCCAAGTAAATTGTTGATTGATTGTCGCAACACAATATCATTGGATAATCATCTAGTTGATGAAGATCCCTCATTAACTATATAAGCCATGTGCTTTCTTGTGCTGTCATTGCCATTGTTCTGTATTCAGCCTCTGTGGTTGATAAAGATATTGTAGGTTGTCTCTTGCTGTACCAAGAGATTGCTCCTGAGCCAAGGTTGAATACATATCCAGTAGTTGATCGTCATGTGTTATGATCACCACCACAGTCAGCATCGCAGTACCCAACTTTCTTGCATGATCCACCTTTCTTGTACAATAGACCTCACATACCTTAGTATTCGACGTACTACTTCAAGATGCTGCTTCTTTGGTGTTTACATGAACCAGCTAACTACACCAACTGCGTATGCTATATCCGGTTGCAATAATGTAAGGTAGATTAGACTACTAACCATTTGTCAGTACATAGTTGCATCTTCCAAGTCTTTTCCTCTTCCGAACATAGTCTGACATTAGCCTCCATAGGTGTGGCAATTGGCTTGCATTCGAGCATCTCATATTTCTTTAATAGGTCTTTGGCGTACTTCTACTGACAGAGGAATATGCCTTTGTTGCTTCGGTCCATCTCTAGCCCAAGAAAATGCTTCAATTCTCCAAGTTCCTTCATTTGGAATCGCACGGACAAGTTCTCTCTTGTCCTTTCAATCTCATCAGCATCACATTACCAGAAAAGGGGAAAAAGCTACGGATAAAAACCGTAGCTAAAAATCTATCACTGTGATTATAGTCTGTAGCAGAACCATAGCAATTGTTGGTGTCACTAAAGGTCAGAAGGCTAGCTATGAATGAAATGCGTAGCAATAGGTACGGATATAACGTGTAGCTATATTTTTAAAGCGCTATCTACATACAACTACGAATATTATTTGTAGCTAAAGGTAAAATGAAATCTGTAGCAATATTTTGAAGTTAACAACAGCTACGGTTTCTTGAAAAATAGCTACGGCTAATATCTGTAGCTAATTTTAAAATAAAAATATTATAATAATTGTGTTTGTTACCATTGCAAGAACCTCTGTGATTAATCAACTCATCTAAGCTAATACAATTAATGCTGCTAGGAATAGTATATAAAATGCAATTACGAAATAAAACAATACATTTATATTACAAATAGCAACCAAATCATACAATGCATCCTACATTCACATTTCTAAATAAACTAATTTCATAATACAACAGATCGCTAGTTGTAAGTATGATAGGAGCAGGGATCGTCCAAATGCCTTGTCAGCTCTGGCACCACAATAGTATGGCCCCTGTATAAACCAACACACACAACCTCAGCTCTGGTAATATGAGAGATATTTAGATAGCAAAGATATACATTGGATGGGATCTTTTTTTCACTACAAGAAAAATAGGCATTACCGGCGGCCAAAACCGCCCCTAAAAGTCCTAAAAGTTACCAGCGGCGTTTTTAGCGGCCGCCGCTAAAAGCTTCTTTACCGGCGCTTATTATCATTCACCGACGACTCTGTTGACTGCCGGTAAAAACTTAAAAAACGCCGGCCAATGTAAAAGAAAAAAATAATAAAAACAATTAAAAATACTTCTAGGCTGAATCTTCTAAATCAAAAGACCTTTACAAGCTCAAATTAGCATTCAAACACAACCTGTAAATCATTTACAACCAGCCTCATTTACAGGGGGCATGAGAATGAAAGATTACATAATGAACAAAAAATTTACAGATTGAGACACAAGGAAAAGCAGAAGGAAAAAAAAAAAATACAACCTATTGATACAAATTGGAAATCATATATCAGATGATACAACCTGTTGAGCAAGCCATTCGTTCCTTTTATGCATCATATCAGTGTTGAAAGATGCATGTGTTGCTTATATATGCTTCGAAAATGGGCATATACGTAATATAGCATACAACTACATGAAGTGGGAAATGGGCTAAAATGACTGAAACCTGAACCAAGCACATGAGCCAAGAAAGTAAAAAAGGGTAAAAGGAAAAACCACATGAACTAGCAATCAGTTTAGCCAAAGAAGCAAATGGATAATTGCCCGCCACATCAATTTCAACAACATATGAAGAACATAAACACACCGAAGGTTCAAGTGTAAAATCCACCTCACGGTCTGCTCTTGAGGTGTGATCTGAAATAGTTCTTAGAGTTGTTACCTTGGTATGTTGAAGTTGCAGAAACAGATTGTTTGCATCCTGGATCAGGTGGGGCTTTTTACCCTCAAAAGCCCCTGCAACAAGTGCAAGTGTCACCCATATATCTTCGAGGGGAACCCATATATCTTCCAATTCTGCAAATGTCTCTTTTAGAGGATTGATCTCAGCATGCAAAAGAGAGTCAACTCTTGGATTCTTTTGTGTGTCAAACACATAAATATGACTTGACCTGAAGAAAAAAAAGGACCAACTATTCAATGATGGTGAACTGCAGAAAGAAACGGACACTTGTCTTCCAAACAGTATCTTTGATAAAATGAGTTTTGATGAACTACAGTTTCACATAGCATGATTTTCAGAACTAATTTCTGGTTTGTCATCCAAATGAGATCTAAGCATTAACTTCTAAAGAAAAGTGCAAGCAGCGAGTACGTACCACACCCTTAAGTACAATATCCATTTTAGTGTCCTTGTGATAAACAACTCCAGGACAATCGATTAAAAAGATACGCTTCGTTAGTGTTATGCACTGCCACACCTTGGTCTCACCTAGAATGGAAGCCACTTTGCAGACCTTGAAAAATAGAAGGCAAAACAACTCTGTCAAATTGGACATTAAATAAACAAGCAGCATTATCTAAATCATGAAATGATATACCTCACATAAATAATATGAGAAATATCTGACAATGAGTATAAAATAAGAAGAGGAACAATATGAACCTCAATGATATGGCCCAAGGAGTTACAAAAGCAACATTTTGCCAAAAACATAACTAATAAGCGTCTTACACAGAGAAATCCAATAAGCATAATTTCAATCAATGCTATAAAAAAATGCATGGATAAAATGATGAACTTGGCAGGGTCAACTTGCTTTGGCAGGGCTTGTGCATGGTGTCCAAATTTTATATATATATAAAGATCAGTTTAAGTTCAGTATCAACTCAGTAAACCTTCTATCTAATTCTGCCAAATTGAGTTTGTGCATTAAGAAAGTCATTTGTGGGATGAGTCTGATTATTTTTAAATATGTTTCAATAGCAACTGTAGTAGTATGGAGGATTCTATTAATGGCACAGTGCATGAAAACTGATGGATGAGCATGTATGAATTGGAGAGGATTCAAGATAGGACAGGTTTAGGAGTGGTAGCTGGGCAAAAGCTGCTCCTAAAAAAAAAAAATTCAAGAATGAAGTCCTAAATGAACTTGCCCCAAGAGAGAGATCACACAATTTGTCAGAAAAATGGAGATCGCATCGAAGTACAATGAATGAAGACCTTGAAAACAAACAAGGTTAGATACACCACCCTGTAAGAACTTCAAATAAATACGAATCTGACAGAATTTTTTTTCCATTTAAAAATAAATAAATAAATAAAAGGGACAAAAAATGCTACCTGAGAAGTTTTTTTATTGATAATTCTACCTTGTAAGCTTGTATCTTTTCTCCTTACGGCTCTTTAATGAAATTCCAGTTATGGTTCAAAAAAATGCCAAAGTTACCAACAGGTGTTTCAGAAACATACATAATTGGCAACCATGAAACCCATCTCAATTGATGGTCATTAGGAACTTAGGAAAAGCATGTCAGAGCATATAATATCATTCTGAATATACCCACGCATGTGTACAGATACATATGTACGTGCAATTTAGTTTAATAATCTAATCATGTAACACCTACTCTACAGTACCCAACAGCAGTTCCACTTGAGCAAATCCCATAACCCAATAACCTGTATTTGACTAATTGAACAGGTCAACCTCAGCATAGAATTGTTCAGGAAGTCATTTAATCTATTACTTTTTTTTTTGATAGGTAAGCAAAGTTCGAACCCAACATCAACCACCTTGTGCAGATGAGGGTCAACATTTTCCTTGTCATCATATTCTTCATCAGATGAGCTGAAATGAATTAATCAAAAGCCTTGGAGATGTAAAGCCAGCAATAGCTGTAGTTCGAAAAGATAAACAAAAGCCACGAGAAGCCTGTTACAGTAAGGGTCCAGGACATGGCTAAAATGAACAAATAATAATACTTGGAGAAAACTGCCACAGAAACTATGCTGAATATTGATAGAATTGATTGCAGTAACAATTATGACTATACATAGTGAACTAGGTCCTACTGATAGGAAAAAGAGCAGGAACGTACTGTTTCCGTAGATTATCTAGCTTCAAAGTTTCATACAGTGCATGCAAGGAGTCCAATGTCTGATAGTAGAATGACTTCTCTTGACTTTGTTTATCGAGATTGCATGCACCAGAGGAAGCAGATTCTGTAGAGTCGAGCACAGTTGCAAAAGAAATCCCAGTGATAGAGGTGCGCTTGCAGTAATTCAAGTGGACTTTGCTGTTAACTAGAAACTCCCATGATGTACTGGGCATGATATTTGAAGGTTCTTGAGGATCGAACCTGTTACTACACAATTGCATTACAATACTACTAAAAGAATTCCATTCCGAATCAACACAAGAATCAGCATTAGACAAATAGGTGGAACCATTATCACCCCAAATAAGAGTAACAAAATGATTGTAAAAATATGGATGCAGCCCTTCAGCCATTGCTGTAATGCAGTCGTTTGTCAGTGAAGAAGATGGGCTTCTTCATAATGCACATCTAAACACCTGCACAGAAAAAAAAAAAAAAAAAAAACGGAATTTGTCAATGCCATAACTATTATCATAGGAGAAAAGTACTTGGAATTGAAATTTCAGCAATCAAATACTGATAGAAAAAACATTGCATATTAGAAACTCTGATATAGTGCCAATAGTGTTGTCAAGGTGGAAAAGAACTCACAGAGCTTTAGTCGGTTGATAAGGCAAAGATAAATTCCATCCAGACTGGCAAGGTTAAGGAATGGGGTGGTGCTCAATGTTGTGGGTGCCGCTACGAGAATAGTGATCATCTCGGATTCGAAGGTGTGGAAGGAGGATTGCTGGAGTGTGATTGACTCGATTTGTGTTTTTAAGGGAGGTGGTGTCGGGCTTTAGATGGGTATTCACATCATTCTACAGCCCAGACCAGGTGGTACAGTGCATTATTTTTTTTAGAGGAATTGGATTCTATTCAGCATAGGTGGTACCCATGTTTTTTTTTTTTTTTTGGTGGGGGGGGGGGGGGGGGGGGGGAGAGGGGGATTCACATTTGATTTGAGATATCGAATGTTGGTCATCTTTTGTGGAGAATGTGGGACTTCTTGGAATGGTGGACAGGACTGAGTTGGTGGATATTCCTATGGGTGACATTGGGTTCACATGGAGAAATGGGCAAGAAAGGGTTGTCATGTCCAAACCTTGAATGAAAATTCCAGTTACAAATATGAAACTCCAGATATTTATAAATTATAATTCACCCAGACATGTTCAACCCATTACTTCCATTCCAGATTCAGAGTTCCAACTCTAATGACTAATGGAAAAAGTCAATCTCATAAGGACATACCTATACTCACACACAGACCCTCAGACTCAATGAATCCAATATGTAATAAAAAATAATAATAATAATAATAATAATAATGAAAGTTTGATAGAGTAGGACACCAGGACAATGTCATATTCTATTTTCCTATAATCTCAAATGTGAAATGATGATGTGGGAATACCTGGCCATTGTTGACTATTATATTAATTTTGCTGTCAACAGCATCTGCTAATCCAACAATCTTCAGGTCATGGAAATTGGTTGTCAATTCTGAAGATTCTGCATTATCTGAAACCAAGACTTTTCCCAGACTATATGGCAAATAATACCTGCATAAGCATTGTTTACCTGACTGCAATTTTGCAAACAACAAAACCATAATATCTTATCAATAATCCTGAGAAAGCAGAAAAAGTGAAAAGCTAACCAGTTACAAAGTCAACAGCAAAAGTATGAAAGAAGCATGTAATCCATTAACAAAGGTTTCCCCCAAAAAACAAATCATTTAAGCAAGACACTAAAAAGTCACAAGCGAATAAAAGAAAAAACACTAAAAGATTTGCTGAAAGTTCCAAACACAATCCATAAACTTAAAAGAAGATGGGCCTGTAATCAAAAGCTCCAATCTTGGTCACAGACACAAGCTCAACCAACATAATGTCATCATAAATGTGGATTTTTCTATGGGCATCAACATCAAGCAAATTCTGCATGGAAACAGATCATGAGAAGTATTCCTGTCACAAATTAAACCGTAATATTTTGGTATCCCTTGATGAAAATATGAAAAGGAGAGTACATTCTACTCATGAAAGAACCTGAACTAGAAACTAAAGCATCTAAGATTAGCAAAGATCAATAATCCAGGCATTTGCATCCCCATATTAGTGAAGAAAGGGATATTACTAACTTGTAGATATCCCATATGGCATGGTTGTCTGAAAAGCATGCACCACTCACTGACTAATCCAGGTTTTCTTTTTCAATAAAAAAAGAGAGACTGTAAAGGGTTTAACAGCTATTACGGCCACCATTACCGTTACGGAATACCCTGCCCAAGGATCTCAATCGTGTAGAAGGAACTTGAATATCAACATGTCCATTACTACTCAAAAAATAAATAAAGAAAGAAAATATTCGAATGTCCATGAACTCATTTGAAAAATCTGAATGTGTGTTCGCTTTTCTATTTATGTATATATGCATAAATACACATAAACCCTTGGTATTGCAGAATTAGTTCAAAGAACTAGTAACAGAAAACATACCTTGCTATTTGATAATATTTGTCAATTGAAGAAACCATCAGCATTTGCTTATATAGTTGAGGACTTTGGGGTAAAGCATAGAATGTTCCTGGCTTCAAAAACCATTTTGAAGTGAATCAGACATGAAGAACTATCTATATGTCCTAAGGAACACAAGCATTTGTTAATAAAAATAAATAAATAAATAAATCAATTCGAGATAGCTCGGGAACAACATAGATTTGGGCACTTCCTTTGGGGAGTAAATCTCATACAAAGATGGAAAGCCAAACCACTAACTGGATTGTACAAATGACTCAACTCTTAAATCCAAGGGCCATGAAAGAAAATCGATCTATAATTCTTCAATTCCTCATGTTCAACCCACTACTGACAAATTTGGTAATCCAATTTCTCTGTAGTCTTGTATTCTTTATTTAATACGAATAGTCGAAGCAGATTCTCCAAAGAGAAGATGAATTATGCGAGTGCCATATGGAAGTTAATCAATAATGCAACTTGTTGCGGAAAATACATTACAAAAAAAAATAGTGGAGCTTACTAGATGGATAGCCAGAAGAAATCATTTTCTTTTTTGAAAGATAAGCAACTTTATTAAAGGGCAGAAAAACTGCCAAAAGGAGCAAAAACCCTATAAAGAGGAAAAACAAACAAACAAAAAAAAAAAAAAAAAAGAAGAAGAAGAAGAAGAAGAAGAAGAAAAGAAAAAGGAAAAAAAAAAATTGCATAGACTGCATCCCCAATAAAAATATATATTTATATAATATCTAGTTCCCACAAGACTTTCACTGAATGTAGTTTATTGCAAGACCAAAAGTAAACTCTGCAATGTTTGATAACCCACACCAACAAGTGATTTAAATGCAGCCTGCACAAATTTCAGCTTAAGTCCTACTCTTCCTAAACAAAAATAAATAAATAAATGAAATCAATAAACGATGTTTGACAATTAGAATCTGAATGCATCAAAGCTACCCCTTTGTTGAATTGAAGGCAGATCATGGGAATTCAATTAGAAGCTGGCCCCCTAATGCGCCAACCCAATTTCACACAGATTCCCAATTTCGACTTTTTTTTTTTAGGACAAATTTGTGTATTTGAGATAATATATTTTCATGAAAAAAATAAAAATAAAGTGGCACTTTCAACACCCTGTAGGAATTGTTCATACATATTAGAGGTGACTTGGTCAAGAAATACAAAATGAAACAGCAAATAAATAAACAAAATAATAATCTCTAATTTGTCAAACTTCTAAATCAGCCAAATGTAAAATAAGACACATGCAGACATGAAGTGGTTGCACTAATTGTTATTTGGTAAATTGATGAAAAAGGTGCAAACATTATTTGGTAAATCTGAAATGAAGTGTGCTAGCTAAAATATCATTTTGCAACTTAATTATTGAAATCAAAATCAGTCTATACCCAAACAACGGCAGTCAGTTACAACACACGCATACTCATGTTGGAGTAAAAACTAATCCTTCCTAGTTTACTCTAACCTCCCACAAATTGAAAATATTGTTGGGTTTAGGATATTATTTCACAATCTGCAAATTGCTTTATATATATATATATATATATATATATATATATATATATATATATATTCATGTTTCTTCAGTTAAAAACCAACAAATAACTAGGCTAGCCTAGAGCATTAGTACAGATCATAGGAAGTGGGTACCATGAGTTCAGCCCTGCTTTGTGGCCATACCCAAAGGCAGTGATATGGCTTCTAACCTTCCAAGAAAGACAATAATCTTGGATATTATCTAGGGAAACAATGATCTCTTCGAGTTAATCAAAATCCAACTAGCAGATAGGTCTAATGCCTAACAAAGGTCTAAAAGAAAGATTGACCAACCACAATTCATGCAGGATCTAAGGAAACCCTTCCAATTCCCATCACGAACAACACATCAGTGTTGAAATTTCAGTCCGTAGGCAGATACATCAAGAGAAAAGGTACAATAGCAATCAAATAGATCTTTGATTTGTAGCGTGGTGTCCCACAACTGTGTATGGGTGCATGTGGAGAGTTCATGCAGGCAGAACATAGTTCAGCATATAAAACAACAATAAAACTGCCCCATGTAAAACTAGCAATGATCATAAGAACTGTAAGCCCAAAATTGTCAAGGTAAGAGCATACAAGTACAGCTCCAAAATTTACCTTTCTCCATGGGCTTGATTTTGATGAAGTTTGAATCGGAATCCCCATCTGCATTCACAGCAACATGAGATTAATTACAAAAGGAATGCACCTAAAATACACACAGGTAAAATAGGAGATCAAAACATGCACGCCCACCAAGCTTTTGGCATAATCAGTTCCACCACATAAATAGAAAGCCACACTAATGCTAATGCCATCATTAGGCTAATGCTAATGCTGCCAGAATCAATAACACATTTGACACTTGCAGAAAAGAGTTGCAGAAGGCAATGGCAGTCCAGGATTGGAATAGAGCACATTGCAAAAAGAGACTCACCTCAAGACTACATTTTCAAAAACCCTCCAAAATGGGGGTTTAGATTAGATTAAAATCCAAATACACCAAATTCCAACTGCCAAATGCACCTTCAAACTGAAATCCCTTCAAATACACCAAATGCCAAACTACCAAACACACCCTAATCAAGGTGTGCGGAATCGGTTACGTATCGGCCGATACGTAATAGAAACGGTGATGGTCGATACGCGATTCGGGGTCGTATCGGCTGTTACCGTTTTTTGCATGCGTATCAGCCGATACGGGGCCAATACGGGCCGTAACGGCCACCTGTAACAGTCTGAAAATCGCTCCTTTTTTTTTTCTTTTTAAGGACTTTTTTTGCTGTTTTTTCCAAACTTCTTGCTTCTAAACTGTTTTTCACTCCTTCTAATAGTAATTTCGACCAACCTTGGCTGGGTATTTGGGACAAAAACACATTATATTACGGATTTGGTTGAATCAAAGCTCAGTAGGCCATTTTTCAGAAATTCGTTAAAAATAGGTATTAACTTTTTTTAATATGTTTTGTTGTTTTAATCATGTCATATGATGTGTTAATCATAGTAGAACATGATAATGTGCATTTTACAGATTTGGGGTACCATTTAATATTTTTTTCTATTTACACATGAATTTTAGCCCCTTTTTTGAAAATTCGAAAAATCAATTTTTAATGATTGTTTTGTTGTTTCAATGATACCATATGATGTGTTGATCATAGTAGAACATGTTAATGTCCATTTTACAGATTTGGGGTGCCATTTTATTTTATTTTTTATTTACGCATTTATTTTGGCCTTTTTTTTTGAAAATTCGAAAAATCAATTTTTAATGGTTGTTTTGCTGTTTTAATGATGCCATATGATGTGTTGATCATAGTAGAACATGTTAATGTCCATTTTACAGATTTGGGGTGCCATTTTATTTTATTTTTTATTTACGCATTTATTTTGGCCTTTTTTTTTGAAAATTCGAAAAATCAATTTTTAATGGTTGTTTTGCTGTTTTAATGATGCCATATGATGTGTTAATCATAGTAGAACATGTTAATGTGCATTTTACAGATTTGGGGTGCCATTTTATATTTTTTTATATTTTTTTTTCACGCATTTATTTCGGCCTTTTTTTTTAATTCGAAAAATCAATTTTTAATGGTTGTTTTGCTGTTTTAATGATGTCATATGATGTGTTAATCATAGTACAACATGTTAATGTGCATTTTACATATTTGGGGTGCCATTTTATATATTTTTTTATTTTTTTCTATTTACGCATGAATTTTGGCCGCTTTTTTTAAAATTCAAAAAATCAATTTTTAATGGTTATTTTGTTGTTTTAATGATGTCATATGATGTGTTAATCATAGTAGAACATGTTAATGTGCATTTTACATATTTGGGGTGCCATTTTATTTTTATTTTTCTATTTACGCATGAATTTTGGCCCCTTTTTTTAAAATTCAAAAAATCAATTTTTAATGGTTGTTTTGCTGTTTTAATCATGACATATGATGTGTTAATCATAGTAGAACATGTTAATGTGCATTTTACAGATTTGGGGTGCCATTTTATATTTATTTTTTTTCTATTTACGCATGAATTTTAGCCCTTTTTTTTTAAATTCGAAAAAATAATTTTTAATAGTTGTTTTGTTGTTTTAATGATGCAATATGATGTGTTAATCATAGTAGAACATGTCAACATGTTAATGTGCATTTTATATATTTAGGGTGCCATTTTATATTTTTTTTTATATTTTTTTCTATTTACGCATTTATTTTTGGCCCCTTTTTTAAAAATTCGAAAAATCATTTTTTAATGATTGTTTTGCTGTTTTAATCATGCCATATGATGTGTTAATCATAGTTGAACATGTTAATGTGCATTTTACATATTTGGGGTGTCATTTTATAAATTTTTTTTTTTATTTTCAAATTAGTGACTTTATAGTTTTATTTGCTTATATTGGACAGATTTTGGAGCTTCTAGGGTTTAGTTAGAACATAAAATTATCTTTATTAACATAGGTCATACACTCATACTCATATCCTAAACTTAAAAAAATGTCTAGGTCTGGCGAACAACAAGTGAGAATATTGGATGGCAACATTGTGAGAGGGTTGGTGGTACTAGGCACCAAATGAAGTGCAACTATTGTGATAGACTAGTGACTGGTGGAATTACCCGTCTCAAACAACATTTAGCACATCGAAAGGGTCAAGTTGCACCATGTGTCAGAGTACCGAAAGAAATAATGCATGCTGCTGTACAAAAGAAGAAAGATGATATTTTAGAAACAGTTCAACAGGAGGTGTTTGGTCCTGAATATATGGGCGTTCATGATGAAGATATTATTGATTCTGACGAAGATTCAGATCGGGAATTAACTATAGATAGGAGAGAGAGCGTGCGTCTAGCTCGTAAAGAGGAAGAACGTTGTCGCATGTTTGGCATGCATGGGTCAGTGCGTGATAAAGGGGGGCAATGGGAGTGGTAGTGGGACAGGGAGTGCAACTGGAAGTGCAACTGCTTCTGCAGGTGGGACTGAGGGTGGGGAGGTAGGTTTGGTGGGTTACGACGTGTGTTTGGGACCCGACGACAAACATTTTCACGTGATGCCCCTGTACGTTTGGATGAAGAAGTAAATAAGGCTAGGAGACCCTCTATTGATCCAATCCTGTTTAGGAAAGAATCAACTAAACAAAAGAAGATAAAACAAATGTGGATTAGAACTTCCGTTCAGAAATTAGCTAGAGCAGCAGCAAAGTTATTTATACATGTCAACATACCTCCTAACGCGGCCAATTCTCCATATTGGCAGGTAGTAATTGATGTAGCAGCAGAAGCAGGTGAAGGAATAAAAGCTCCCACAGCTAAGGAGATTAGGGAAAAATGGACAGATGCAGAGTATGCAGATGTAAAAGCATACGTGACTACCTTTAAACCTATATGGCAAACCAGAGGATGCACGATCATGTGTGATGGTTAGACTAGCCCAACCAGACGTAGCATGATTAACTTCATGGTGTACTGTCACTTAGGAACTATATACCACAAGTCAATTGATGCCTCGGAAGTAACAAAAGATTCTTTTTATATTATGGGCCTAATGGATAAAGTTGTGGATGAGATTGGAGAGGAGAATGTAGTGCAGATTGTGACAGATAATGAAGCATCATATAAGCTTGCAGGACATGTTGATGGATAAGAGAAAACATCTTTTTTGGTCACCATGTGCTGCCCATTGTATTGATCTTATATTGAAAGATATTGGGAAGAAGAAGAATGTTAAGAAAATGGACGAAAGGGAAAAGAAAGTGACGACGTTTATTTACAACCATAATCAAGTAGTCGCAATAATGAGAAAGTTCACGAAAGGACGAGAGTTGTTGAGGCCTGCGGCAACTAGATTCGTAACAAACTTTATAGCATTAGAGAGTTTATTCAAGCATAGGGAAGAGTTGAGTGAGAAGTTCGCCTCCCAACAATGGCTCAACACGAAACATGGGAAGAAAACATCAGGGACACCGGTCAACGTTGCGAACATCATACGGGACAACAAATATTGGAAGAAGGTCAAGGCGATCCCAAAGGTGATGGAGCTACTAATGAGGATACTCCGTCTTGTTGAAATCGATGAAGCACCTACCATGGGCTTCCTATATGATGCCATGGATCAGGCAAAGTTTACAATTCAACGTGATTATAGAAGTTGGGAGACTTATTGGAAGATGATCGACAAGAGATGGACAAAACAACTTCATCACGATCTTCATGCAGCAGGTTATTACCTAAATCTTAGGTATAGATATGCCCAATCATTTGTTGCGGATGATTAAGTTCGTGTCGGACTAAAAAATGTGATAAAGATATTAGAGCCTAACTTAAATCTACAAATAAAGGCGTTGAATGAATAAGATACATTTGAAGATCGCCTTAGTAGTTTTGGAGATGCTCTTGCACAATATGCAGTATCTAGGTTGCAACCGGCCGAATAGTGGATTAATTTCGGAGAGAGTACGAAGGCTCTCCAAAAAATTGCAGTAAAATTTTTGAGCCAAACAACATCTTCCTCTAACTGTGAAAGGAATTGGAGTTGTTTTGCGCTCATTCATTCAAAAAATAAGAATAGATTGCATACTAAAACATTAGATAGACTTGTCTTCATGCACTACAATATAAAACTAAGAATGCAACGACATCATAGGAGCATTACAGCTGTCAATGACGGAGACTACTGTCCGATAAACTTGGACAATATTTATGATGAGGATGACCCACTTCTACCTTAGTTGGAAATAAAGGAAAAGCAAATTGAAGAGGCTAGTGAAGAATTGAAAATTGATGACCCAGAAATACGCAGAGCACAACAAGAGTCTCGTGCAGATGTGTTGGACCCAGTAAGAGGGGCAGCGTTTATGCCACGTATGGAAACGGCTCAAGATCAACAAAAGAGTACGAGCAGTGGTAGCGTGTCCGTGTCGGATGATGGCGATGACCCCCCGCCCCTAGTGCTAGCACTTCTGGTGTTGCTCAACGCCCTATACAGCCGTCTACAGATCACGATGTCGATGAACATCGATGAGGTGGTATACGAGGACGGACTTATGAGTGTACCAAGTCACGATACAGGCAACAGGAGGAGGGTACATCTAATGGTGCACCGGGTCCGAGAGGTCCGGAACATCAGCAGGCTCATGGTCTTGGTTATTATGATGGATATTCTTATGGTCAATTGGATTATGATTGTGGTGGTTATACTAAGCCTATTCCAGGACATTCATGTTGGAATAGTCCTCCCGATCAATATTCATATGATTATAGATATCCAAATCCAAATCCAAGTTACTCATCACAACAAACGCACTCTCAATCTCAAGATTCTCAACAGCCTGAGTATGGGTACCAATATGGCTATTCGACGGGCACTGGTGGATATCCTTACTCAAGGTCAGAGTCGTTGCCCAGTCAGGATCAGTCATCCTCTGGTTTCATTAATTTAGTATTTCCTTCTGGCACTGGATATTATAGATATGCAGCACCTACACCTATTGGACAGCCTCAACCTGATGGTGACGATGATGTGGAGGTCAAGCAACCACAAAAAAAGTTCCTAATAAAACATTTGTATACACCTGACCATGAAATACTTTATCTTATCATCCTTCATCTCCATGAAAACAGGCTTACATTTAAAATGTCTAGAAAATATTACAAATTACCCATGGCAGATTGAAGACACCCAAAGTTCAAATGCTACACATTATGAACCCCACACAGGTGGCACAGCCCACTTGTAATTCATATCAAACAAAAATTTTGCAGTCCACAAAACAAACAGCCGATATAATAAATAATTGAAATATTCTTTTCCTAATAGCTGAGTCAACATGTACCCTGAAACTAGTGTCCATGCACCACTGGTATCGGACATGACATAGGAAAGAATAAGTGTCCTCGGTACACAGAACTTTACACTTGCTGACTGTACCATAGTCAACACAGCTATCAACTCGCAGATTGCTGAACAGAAAACATAGATATAAATTCTTAAAAAAAAAAAAAAAAAAAACTGGAAGTCGATGTTCAACTTGATATAAATCGATATATGGATATAAATTGATCGAGTTGAACATCGGCTTGACTCAAGCAACACAAAACATGGATAGAAATTCTAATAAAATCAAAGAAACTGTAAGCATTTTTCATTTCAATAACAAAAATTCCATAGAAAAATAATAATAATAACAGAACGTTGTAATATATCATCATCTAAGCCTTATCCCAACTAATTGGGGTCAGCTACACAAATCTTACTCTGCCATTCAATTCTAGCAGATTAATTAGAGAATACCGCCAGCTACTACCAAATGCATTTGTTTCCATTTCTTTCCTTTCAATAAAGGATTCTGATAAAATAGGTAAAACATTGTGTTAGCACAGGATGCAGTGGGAGTCGGCTAGACATATCTCCCACCATCCAATAATGGTGTGTGGGATTCTTAACTTGCATCTCAAAAGAAGCAGACATCGGATCCACATCTCCATCATCATCCAATGGCTTCTTATCACTGTCAGATCAGCGGGGTTGCTAAGGCGGATTAGATGAGGGTTTGGCAGCAAGGGACTAGAGTTTTAGATTGCGGCAAGGGGTGAAAGGTCGATTTTCGAAGGCATTTATAATATTAGGGTTAGGGTTAGGGTTTGGAGTGAAGGATCGGCCGTTAAAGGAAGAGATGAGCTGGAGGGTGAGATTGAGGGACGAGACGAGGTTGGGGACGAGGGATTGGAGGGAGGAGATGAGGGGGTGCTGGTGGAGCCGTCGACTTTCAAACCGGTCCTGGATCTGCTGACCTGTGTCCTTGAGGGAGAGGAGATCGTCTTGAAGCTGTTGCCGCCAGTTTCAGAGTCTTTCCCATCTGGCTGAAATGACTCCATCACGTCATGGAGTTGCAAAGAGAGAGAAAGAGAGAGAGAGAGAGAGAGAGAGAGAGAGAGAGAGAGAGTCGGGGCGGATTTGGGAGAGAAGAGGGAAGAAGGGTTTTGGAAGAGAAATATGGGCGAGCACGCGATTTGGGAGAGGAGGGAAAAAAGGGTTTTGGAGAGAAATGGCGGGTGCAATTTGGGGATGCTATCCAGGAGGGAAAAGCTTTTTTTTTTAATTTATTCCAGCGGCGGTGACTTATCCGTACACCGGCGGCCACATGAAAACGCCGCTCATTCTACATCTACACTGGCGTTTCATTGGGGCCGCCAGTGACATTGCGCTACTGATACAAAGATTTCTTGTAGTGTTTTAACTATGGTTTGTGAAGTCAGTGACATTTGGGACCATTTATGCAGATCCTGTTTCTCAGAAAAGGCAATTTTTGAACATAAAACCTGAAATTTTTGATACAAGTGCAAAATCAATAAGAAGGTAGAAACATTTAGAAGGTTCCATGGCCAGAATGTCCAATGTGCTTACCATTCATCATACAAGTGCAAAATCCGCTCTTCTCCACTGTGTTCATTCAATAACCGAAGGACCTGTGGAAATAACATCTTCATTACTTACCAACAGCATACAAAAAATAGTAAAATGACGTTGCTATTATGGCAATCCTTGCAGGCAATCATAACAGAGGTTCAATGCGCACCTCAAAAGGGTTTTGGGCACATGATGGATCTGGACCTCTGCACTTCTCAGAAACCTGGTCAATGTTTACAGTAAAGATAGTGAAATCACCAAGAAGATTCATCAGTGCATGGAGATGACCATAAGCAGAGAAGAAGCAGACCTCCAATACAAGAAAAGTAACACTAGAATGACCATGACAGACCCTTTCTGATGGAATGATTAATGCTTTCTCCAGAGGATCAGTTCCCACCGACATCTCATGAGACATCTTATCCTAATCATCCAATAAATATTCAAGCAATGCCTAAAAGAAGGAAACAATATTAATAATATTATGATGGTGATGGTGGTAAATAATGTTGAGACCTGAGGTACAATCGAATTTAATAAACATTTCTATGTGAAGATGAATTAAGCTTTAACTTAAGCAGTTGAACCTTGCTCAACCATTGAGCACGAGGAATGCTATGGCAAGACAGTAAACACAAGGACCAAGAAAGACACGTGTCGCCAGCAAACCTAAAAACATCATTTTCTTCTTTAGTACCAAAAAGAAAAGAAAGAAAAAAAAAAATTCAGAAGATGTGTTGTCTTGAAGGAAGAAGAATGCATACATTTTTTTTTATGAAGAAATATACCCCAAAATACATCCAAAAGAGAAATGTGAATATCCAACGGAGGATTATAAGCCTGTCAAAACAATAAACTGATGAGATATCATAAAACTCAAAGAGCGAGAAAATGGTTTTACCGAGTTTATTCCGGCGCCAAAACCCCTAATAAATAAAGGGGGGAAAACAAGTCTCCAAATCCAAGAAATAATAAAAACCCAACTAATTATAAATAAAGAAAAGAAATGGAAATTACAGGCTTAATCAGTTAAACAGATACCCCTATATTCTGACTATTGATACATCCAAAATTACAAGCTAATTTTGAGTATTAAAACTGATTTAGACAATGCATTCCAAAGAAGGCACTTACTTAATCTGCAGCAAAGCCTCCAAAGCTTTTGTATAATGCCTTGTAAACAACAATGCTAAACAGATTTACTGGAAAAGAAAAGGCACATTAAAATTTCCAGAGACCCACATAAACATATCCACTTTGCTACTACAAACACATAAACAGACTAAACTAGAGTTCAATCAATTATTGTGCATGAGCAACCATGCCACTTGCATTCCCAGAAAAATGCCCAGCAACAATGACCGGAATCCCATGGTTTCCTGCAGCAACAGAAGACATATATATGTCTGTATTTAATGAGGATGAAATTCATTCCAACTAAAGAAGGAATTCATTCCAACCATATATGAAACTTGTCCTAGCTCCGACTCAAGCATGTTTCTTCATGAAAAAAAAAAGTTCAAGATGAACTTATTTGGCCCATGCAATATTGTATACAAAAAGAATCATTTTCAATGAGTACTTAGGAGTACCTTTTAATACCTTTAGAAGGAATCATAAGGCACTCTGCTGCAAAAGTTAATACACAGTGAGAAAATACCCCAATTTATGCTATTTATGTAAAATACCAAGAAAGTGGCCAAAGTCAATATGTAAAATACCAACGAATTACGTGATCTTGAGCTTCAGGAAATGTATAATTTGTTACCATTTCCTGCCAAATCAAACACAACATTCTTAGAACAAACCAAAGTTTCAGTCAAAAGGAGAAGAGTTAAAAGAGGCTAGAAGAACATCGTCGAATCCGACTCCCTCCTGGTCGTGCACCTCCTTTTGGGCTCTTCCCAAGCAGGTTGGAGGTGGAGATATTGGATCGATCGAATCCGGACCCTTTCTACCCTTTGCCAGATCAGGTTCTGTCATAATTTTAGAGAAGGCAACGGGCCAGCAGATAGCTTGGCCAATTTGGGAAGCAACCATCAAGATTCGAACCTGTTTCTCTCCCTCCCTGATCTTCCCCAGAAGGTTAGGGGTCTCCGCTTCCTTGATAGAGTGGGGCTTGGGGCGATCAGGAAACGGTGTTCTCAGTAGCCAGTCCTGTTCCGTGGGTTTTTTTTGTTTCGGTCTGTTCTTGCATATGATAGGTGGGGCTCACCCTTTTTTCTGGGCCCCACCCGAAAGCTTTGTAAATTCTGTTTATCAATGAAATAGTTCCTTTTCTTAAAAATAATTTATTTTTTTTTTAAAAAAAAAAGGCTAGAAATCCATCTTCACATGTTGACTTGAACCCAAGGTCTTGCACAAGCATGAAATGCCCAAGAACTAAGGCAAATGGGTACACGTACTGCATGTTGACATGGTGTAGGACTTCAACATGGATGTTCCCCATCTTGACTGATTAAAACTTATAAGCAAAACAATAATAGAATTATTTTGTGTGGTGCAAAGGATTTTAAAATTGTTTCGTTAGCTCCACCATGAGGTCATATCCATGCTGTTCATCCCTTGGTCAAGTGCATGGAATAATCTCACAAGAGAGTTCAACAAAACATTAATATGCATGAAAAAAGAAGCCAGCAAATATACAGATCCTATTGCCAGTGAAATGTAATTTAAGATTTACTGAGTAATACTTACAAGTTATGGTTGCTACCTCGGACCCAAGAGGGTATAACCCCAGTCGGCATGTTGCTAGTAAGAAACCTACATTAAAAAAATAATTTCATGAGACGGATTTCTAATTTGTGACAAAAATATCACTGAAGCATCATTGAGGGTCCAAAAATTACAGAAGGATTGTCCATTTTCCTGAAGTATCTAGCAAGAGAATCAGTGAAATTTTGGTAATGAATGTCTACTTTCTTACATATAATCAAGCGCTGAGAGTCTTGAAAAGCTGCTTGGAATTTCTCCTGTCAAATTGTTAAAGGAAAGGTCTCTACAAGAGAAAACTATCGTCAGAAAAAAACTGGGGAAGATTCTCTCTGAAATGAATTTGTAAATTACATGTATTCAATGCGTGTTCTCATCCATAGCAGGCCATGAGATTGAAGAGTGTAGTATATTGTAAAGAACACGGAATGCACAAAAGGATTTTCCTTGTCCGGTAGCATGATGGATTAGCCAGTACATGGCAAAATAAACATAGAAATGAAAGTGAAAGGCCAAATCACCATGAATTTGGCATTGAATCACTTCAGTTTTGCACTTCCCTTCCAGATTTAACTTCTTTCTGGGGTTTTTATTTAGTCATCATGGTTTCCAAACTTAAGTATGCAGCTAATAAATTCCACCCATAGTTTTAACAGCTTTTTTGTTGATGGTCCAGGAAGCAATATGTTAGAATTCTACCAGAGATGCAGTAGTGATGTTAGCAAGAGGAAACTATACAAACTTGTAAAAAACAACACCCATAGGCTCAGGGGAAACTTCCTTCCATTAAGACCATTTCCCACCCCAGATATAAAAAGCCCAAATGTGATTTCCTGCAACTAACATTGTCCATGAGCACAGATAGAAAATCAGATTGGCAGAAAGTTGCTTGGATCCCATCGAGCAACTCTTGTAGAGATTCATTTAATGCTCCTAGCTTAGCAGAATTAGTGCCTGAAAAGATTGAAACATGTCAAACTTGTACTATCAAGAGCATATCCCGTGAGAGAACTGTAGGAGAGTACATATAGAAGGGGATTACTAGGCTTTATGTCATTTCCTTCAAGGTCCATAACGCTCAACTCATCGTCATTAGCATCATCAGCAGTGGCACTGCTTTTACTAGAATTAGCGGGTGGAACAAGTGCAGGAACTTCAAAGCACATGAACTCTGCAAAAAATGAACTCTGCAATTAAGTGGTGAAGGCAGTTAACAATCGCATACCCTACAAGGGTCTTAGTAAAAGCATAAGAATAGAGAAGCAACGCAAAATAACCTCATCCACAAGAAGAGGAATGAATATTGTAAGCATCTTCAAGTATGCTTCAGAAACTGTAGAAGTGTCTGCGCTGTTCGTAGCCTGATTAGAACCTGCAGAAGCTTCAAGCCAGACTGTTGGATTTCTTGATGCTTTGGTACTGGCACGAAGTTCATTCACAAACTCACGAGCCTGTCAATGATAGGGAAAATATAAAAAATCTAGTACCCACACTTCCACAACAAATAAAACTACTGTTACTGTCAGCCATCCCAATTCTGAAACATTAAAGTGGGCCATCACGCCCCATTGCAAGCTTTATACAAGCATAAACAAATCGAATGACGAAATATCAAATATAGTGACCAATATAATGACCTCATGAATAAAGCATGTAGATGGAGATGGGAATATTAGCTTATCAAGATGATGAAATCAAATACAGTTCTGACCTCTCGACAAAGCAGCAAATTAAGGGAATGACAATAAGCTTTCCTCAAAGGGCCCATGCAATTCTTATCAAGACTCTGGAAATTTTATAGTAACGAGGAAAAATGAGAAATGATTAGAGAAAGTGGAGAAGTAAAATCTTCTGTTAATGTTTATGCATTCTAGAAGAGTTCAGCCCTTCAAATGTTGTAGAAGGCGTGCATACATCCTGCACTTGTACCGAAGATCAGCATGATCAGGCCTCTTCAAATGCCCTCGCTACAAAGATACAAGCAAACAAACTGCACTAAGATTTTATCAACTATGAATACGACAGCAGGAAACTCGGAGTATACCTGAGAAAAGTAGCTCTTGTCACTTATCATGAAATCCACCAGACTAGCAAAGTAACTTCTCAAGAATTCTGATGCTCGCCGAACAAATGTAGATTTTGGTTTTTCAAGTTCAGCACGTTTCTCCTTAACCTGTATGGATTTCAGTATCCAAATCTCAAATCCAAGTTAGTCACACGACAGAAGTGAGAATGTAAATATGACAGGATAGAGAGTGAGGGCCTGTTTAGATGCACACCAAATTCATAAATCTTACAAATTTTTAATTGCCAAATTCAAGAATTATGTAGTTGATGTGTTTGGGTTGGCCTTAATTGATAAATCCACTAATCTCACAATTAGAGGAGGCATAAATCATGGATGTGGAGATTAACAAAAAAAAAAACTTAAAATTCCCCAATTGGTCTAATGGCTACGATCATTTAATCAAAGTCATGTTTAAGAGGGATAAGCAATCAAAGTGGACCCCACATGATGAAAAAGAATGAATATAACAAGGGGAACAAAAACAACAAATATGCTAATTAATGAACTCCCAATTTCATGAAGATGTTCATGAATCGACTAGTTTCATGTATCCAAATAGGCCCTAATTCAGATATCTACAATCAGATTAAATAAAAATAAAAAGCCTGACGACCATAAAAAATTCTTTAGCAACCCCTGTGGATCAATCAGGAAAGCCTTGGCTGGTTCCTAATGATGCATTCAGCAACTCCTCAAGTTTCAGTGAATGTTGCCAGCCAACTTTTATATGTTAGAATACTGTATCAAGATAATTGGCACATGAAAGCAGGAAAGTAGCACTTTCTAGGGCAATATGATGCCAACCTCAATTAGAAATCTACAAGATACGGCTATAGATCTAGCAGTGTATGGCTGAATATACACCAAGACATGATCTACTTTCATTTCCCCTGCTTTTTCTTCTTCTTTTTTTATTTCTTTTTTGTTCAATTCCTATTCTACTTTATGGCCTTTGTCATAACCACGCAATGGCCCATACCCGATATTTGTAAGCATACCCTACTTTAAGTTCGCAATATCATGGGTTTTTGGACAAAAAGTGGAGACTCAAAACTAATTAAAAGAGGCAGTATACATACAGCTCTCATGTTTGCATAGCAAGGATCCAGATTTGGCACTTCTAGAGCACACAAAGCACCGGTTAACAATTCACAAGCTTCCACATTATTTAGCATGCGTGCCTCGTCAAATGAGCCTCTGGTTAAAGATGCTGCAAACTGCATTGAAGGGAATGTGGTTAGAAACTATATTAAAAGATGTATGTATTCTTTCTTTCTTTTTCTTCTTTTTGTTTTTAATCGAATGAAGGGTGTGCCAGGCCTTTGCAGTAGTGGAACATAGAGCGACATTCGAGGGCCCCAGTAGCAAGCTACCGTGGGGCCCTCTACCACAGGAAATTATTTAATATCATGTGGACAAATGGCCTACGTTTCAGATATTAAACTGATAAAAACATATACTAAGCTCTTCATTCAAAAGTTATTCCACAAAATGTGCATTGCCGCTGAAATCTCAAAGAATCATAAGTAGGGCCTGTTTGGATGCCTATAAGTTGGGTAAGTGGGAAGTGACTTACAGGGAAGTCACTTACAGGTGGTGTTTGGGGGAGAAAAATCACCTGCAAGTCACTTACAGGCAAATCTACCAAAAAACTGCAGGGGGATGGGGGTGGGAAGTCACTTCCCTATAAGTCACTTACAGGCTCAATGGTCAGATTTTTAAAAAGAAGGAAAGAGGGAGAAACGCACCAACCCACCAACCGCCATTATAGCCATGAAGCTTCAGCCAATGAAGAAGAAGCATCAGCCATTGAAAACGGCAATCTCTCTCCGTCTCTGTAATCTCTTCCCCTCCCTCTCTGCAATCTCTCCCCCTCCCTCTCTGCAATCTCTCTCCGTCTCTGCAATCTCTCACTGCAGTTACTCCCTTCCATCTCTTCTCCTCCGAAAACGGTAAAACAGTAGGGTTTAATCTACCCTTTCTCCTTTGAAAACGGAAGGGATCGCGTGTTGAGTAATCCATAAAATCTGTGGGATCCACCATGATATATGTATTTGATCAACACTGTCCATCCATTTTAATACTTAATTTTAAGTCATGATCCTAAAAATTAGCTATATCCAAAGATCAAGTGGACCACAACATAGGAAATAGTGTGAATTGAGTGTATGCCATTGAAATTTTTTGAAGGGCCACAGAAGTTATGGATCAAGATGATTTTTTTTCCCCATAAATCCAAGTGTTTGTGATCTTATGAACATGTTGGATGACAAGTAAAGATCTCTATGGGCACTAGAAAGGTTTCTATGACCCAATCAGTATTTCCACTGTTTCTTGTGGTATGGTCCCCTTGAGCTTTGGATATTCTTAAATTTATGCCCCAACGTTTACATCTAGATGAAAAAATGGATGGACGGATTGGATAAACTGTACATTTACAGTGGGCCCAATTGAATTTATCGTAGTATAAAACAAGTATAGTAGCAACTCAGTAAGCAGTCCGATTGCATTACTGGTAACACGGCAGTGAGTGTTACCCCTGTCGTGGGCCCACCTTGATGATGTGTTATATATCCACTCCACCCAACCGTTTCTCCATCAGGGATTTTAGGCCCACTTTGCTTGTGTTGCCAGGTTTTTCAGGAAGAAGAAATGGCATGTTAAAATATGCTGCAATTTCTCCATCAGGGGTTTTAGGCCCACCTTGCTTAACATTTCTAGATTGTTTGGATTTTCTAGTTTGCATGGACTGTGGGGCATTTCCATTAATAGTAGAAGAGATTTAATTGGTGGGACGTGTGCTTACAGTGTAAGTTTTCATTGGCCAGCAAGCATAGTTCCCCTATATGGACCAGTGGCCTGGATTAGAAAACCATAAATCCATCATGTATCTGGTACATAAATCCTATTTATTCTTATGGCCCTTGCAACCAAAGTCATTGTTCAAATGGACCCACTATGGATGGACCATGTCCCAATTCTTCACTTGATCATTAATAATTGTTCAACTGCAAATATCCACGATACATTTGATTCTTGATAACTGGAGCCATGGTTCAGCAATCCAGATGAATAGGTCACAGCAGGGCTGACCATGGATAGCATTTCTTTAGTTTAATGCGGGCTATTGATGTACAGTTTGGAATAAGTCCTATTCAAAGAAATGAATGGTTGGAGAGGATGATTCCCAAGTAAAAAGTTTTAAATGTAATTTCTATAGTTAAAGAAGACATTGGAAATGTAATTTAATTAGTAGATTTTCTATTAATATTTTTAAGTTTGTTCTCAATGCTTAAATTGAGTTATTACTCCATATTATAGATATTTTGAATTCGTGGGCCCACTTGATGATTGGTTTAGCTTAATAATTATGTCAAATATTCATCTTGATAGGCTTAACAAAATAACATATTTGATCCCACGTTTTTTTTATATGATTATAACATTTTAGAATGATTCCCCAATCTAAGCTCTGCTCAATGTGAATATTCAGCTTTCTACCTGTAAGTAACTTACAGGTCATCCAAACAGAAAAACTAACTTACTTGTAAGTGACTTACAACTTCCATCCAAACAGGTTACCTATAAGTAACTTTCACCTGTAAGCTTACAGGTAAGTCACTTACAACTTAAAAGAACTTACAGGCATCCAAACAGGCCCTAAATTGCAACCAATGTACCATATTTTAAAGGAACATACCTCAGAAGGGACACGCAAACGTTCTAGAAGCTTTTCAAGCTCTTCCACAAGTGATTTATTATTTACAGACTGCATCTCCAGCTTATTATTACGGGATTCTATCTGGATACCACCAACAGATCAACTTAAAAGGGGCAAAATTTCAAACTAAAAAGTGGCATCTTAAAATCAGCATACAATTGATGAAAACTAGTTGCAGACAAAGCAAGAAAAAATTGTGAATGAATGATAGAGAATCCAGTTCAATAGCCAACTATAACTGGATAGTTTTTATGTTATTTCAATTGATCTGAAAGAATAACAAGTGACTAGAATCCCGTCACTAGCAAGGAATACAGCTTAGTGGATATAACTTAAATAGTTTTAATCAACAAACAAGAAAAGGAACAAAAAATATCAATGGATAATCTAAAGCAGCGAATTATGGAGGTTTGAACCTTCATTTTTCTAACCAAATGATTTCCAGAACAAAATGCATCAAAAAGCCTGAAAAAAGAAACCAAAAGGGTACAACATCTCAAACATTGTAGCCCATGGGAAACACAAATAGAAGAAGACATCAAACCTATGGAGAGAAGCTTCACGTGTGTTTCTTCAGGTAGAAGCTTCACGGCAGAGACGGCAGAGATGCTGTGGAGAGAGAGGGAGGAGAATGTGAGAGATGGAGCAGAGATAGGGAGGGAGAGAGAGGATTGGGAAACGGAGAGCGAGAGAGAGAGAAAGGGAGAGAGAGAGGATTACGGAATGGAGAGAGGAGGATAGTTGAGGCCATTTTGGGCGCGGCTCAAATTTCGGCGACCTTTTGTTTTAGGGACCGTGGACGGTCCTAACAGGGGCTCCGTGGGGCCCACCATGATGTATTTGTTTTATCCATTCCGACAATTAATTCTATTAAATTATTTTATTTTATATTTTTAAATATAAGGTATATTGAAGGCCCCATGGACCACACCATGGGAAGAAAGTGTGATTTAATCTCCATGTTTTCTATCATGTGGGCCACTTAAGCCTTCGATCTAGCTGATTTCTTATTTCATGCTTTAAATAAATATTTCCAAACAGATGGACAGCTTAGATAGAATATATATATATTTTAGGCCCTATAGAACCCCTTATAACACCGTTAATTATTAATGGTGTGTAAATTTTTTAGTCATGAAGTAAAACCATAGTAACTTTAGCTACAGTTTATATCCGTAATAAAAAACTAATGTAGTCTGTATTCTTTGCCTTTGTTTTTTTAGTATTGTCATCTCCAATGATGATCATGTTATCCACGTGCACCAGCACTATAGTTAGTTTACCTTTCTGGAATTTTACAAAGAGACTGGAGTCCACAGGTGCCACCGAAAACTCACTTTACACTAGGAATTCCCTTATCTTTGTCGTATCATGCCCTCGGTGCTTGTTTAAGCCCATACAAAGCCTTCTTTACTTTGCAGACATAATCTTGATGTCTTTTACTCTAAAAACCACTTGACTGCTCCATGTAGATATCTCGATCAATTTCTCAATGTAAAAAGGCATTCTTCACATCCATATGCCACAGTTTTCAAGATTTGCTTGCTGCAAGTGCTAGTAGTACTCGCACCATTGTAATTTTTGCTACTGGTCTAAAAGTCTCATCTTAGTCCAACCCATATTCTTATGAGAATCCTTTAGCCACTAGTTGAGCTTTGTATCTTTCTATTGATCCATTGGGGCAAGTCTTGACTTTGTATACCTATTTGCATGATATTGACTTCACATCCTTGGGTTTTGAAACTAGTTCTCAAGTCTGATTTTGGTTCAATGCCTTAATCTCTTCTTTCATCGCCTTCTGTCATTTTATGTTTCGGGATGCTTCTTCAAATGTCGTTGGCTCTTTCACAGTCTCTTCTTCTATTAAGGTAGCATCCACGTATCTTGAGTTAGGCTTTCTCTGTCTAGTCGACCTCCTAAGTGGTGGGTTGTCTACCACAACCTCCTGTTGACTCGGGCGAAGCTCTTCTGGACTACTTTGACGTACTCCAGTTTATCATAGACTCATAGATTTATCTGGTGTTCCAGACAGATTAGGCACTTACTCACCATCTCCTGCTGTAGGCATCAACTCCTTAGTTGAACTAGGAGATTCTTCCCCTTCCCTTGTGTCCCCCATCTTCTCATGCAGTTCATCTTCTAAGTCTTAAGAGTTTGACAGCTCCTCCTTCAGTGACGACCACCATGATGAGGCTTCATCAAAGATAACATTCCTCGATGTATAGCACCGACCAGTTGCAGGGTTGCAACATTTTCACCCTTTCTTTTCACTGCTATAGACCAAAAAGATGCAATGAATCGCCTTCTTATCGAACTTACTGTTGGGGATTTTGTCTTGCGGAATCACACAGATTTAGATCTAGGATAGCAATCCAATGGCACCAAGCACACAAGAGAACACAGAGAACACCCAAATTTAACGTGGAAAATTCTTGCTAGAAAAAACCACGGCACAAAGTGACAGATCTCCACTATGAAAACAGAAATTACAAAGAGAGAGGACTTACCCGATTCGAAAAACCTTAAATCTCACCCTTGCTACACCCTTTAATTTTCCTAGGATCCCTTGAGAAAGCTTTCTCATACCCTAGAAAAGTCCTAGGACCACCTATTTATAGTTTAGGCAACTTTGCGAAAGGACCCTTTCGCATCCCAGTTGCGAAAGGATGCGAAAGGACCCTTTCGCATCCCAATTGCGAAAGGACTCAGATTTAAGACATCTTGCAACAATCTCCACCATGTCTTCAATCTTCAACCGTGTAGCTTCTTAACCTCTTCTCTTATTTCTACATCACATCATAGCTTCTCTTGCACACTCCGTCTTCCTTTTTACGTCATCGTCAAGTACAGAGAAGTTGCACATAACTTAAACTTTTCTGCAGGAACATTCTTGTTGATCATGTCTGCCAGATCTAAATACACATGCCCAACCACCTTTGTTCCTGTCTTTCCAAAAAAAAAAAGACGTAGTCTTCTTACTATCTCACCGCTACCCAATATTGCTTACCGAGGTACTTGTTCACAACACTGATAGCCTGTGAAATAACCGGTCTAAACTAGACTATGGCATACACTGCCCAATGTATTCGAATAAGGCTCATGAGATATCCTATTTTTCCTCATCTGTTTTGGGACAAATCTTGAGGAAAACTTGAGGAGAGATATGTAGGGAAAGCTCTCCAGCTTTACCTGGCCCATCACATCCTGAATCAATACCTACACACAAGGTATTCCTCCTGTGATTACCAAAGCCTACTCCTCCTTCAGTATCAACGCCGAGAACCATCTTTGCAACCCCCCGATCCTTCATCATGGATGTCTCGAGTCTTCAGTACATTGATTTCAAACATGTCACAATTGGCGATCCACACGTCATCAATATACAATACCTGACCCACCATGAAGGAATCAAACCACTGCATAGGCGACAGGCCGAACCACGACCTCCTGCAAAGTCTTTTCTCATCCCCTTTAATTTCGAATCGCCCTGGTTGCTTCATGTAGATCTGCTCTTCACTTTTCCTTGCAGAAGTGCAAACTCCACATCCTTCCTTCCAGCTCAAGATCACATTGGCCAACCAGCGCCAATCACTGATCTAATAGACACCTACTATACCGTCGACGCGAATATCTCTGAGAAGCCGATCCCTTCTCCCTGAGCATAACTCGTCGCCACTAACCTCGCTCTGTATTTATGTTGTATCCTCCTAAAGATCCACCTGCATCTAACCGCTTTTCGGCTCACTGGAAGCTCCACCCACTCTCATATGTCGATCTGGTACAACGAATCCATCACATCGCCCATAGTCACCTTTCACTTCTCAGCACCTGGCTCACCTAGAGCCATCTGAATAGAAGATGAATACTCCTGCGATATTCGAGTCGTCCATGTACCTAGCCGATATCCCGCGATCATGCCGTGTGTTTCTTCTCACAGGTGGCTGTTCCACCCGCTCTATATCCCTGTCCGCACATCTCAGCTTTCCTACCCTGCTCGCTCATGTGGCCATGCCCAACATGCCACACATGTGCAGAGGTGGAATCCACTACATCCACTGTAGCTCCACCTTTTGAAGTGCTCCCGATCAACTTGTACAAGTAACCAAGTCGTTGCGCTTTCATGATTGCCCGTGCCCCCTTGGATACTTTAAGAGCACCATCAATACCCGTGTACTTGCATCCTTTTGCCTCAAGCACACCAAGAGAAATCAGATTCTGCTTCAAATCAGGAATGTGCCTCACATCTGTCAAGGTATGCTCCACCCCATCAAACATCCTGATGCGCACAGAACCAGCAGCCACAACATTACAGACAATATCATTGCCCATAAATACCTGTCCACCATCGCACTCCTTGTAGCTGGTGAACCAACTCTGATGAGAAATCCTGTGAAAAGATGCCCCCGTGTCTAGCATCCACTCATCCTTACGATCATCGTATGACCGTCTGAGCGCAAACACAGATAAAATATCACCATCACATCCACTCGATCCATCTGACGTGGCAACATTAGCCTCCCTGCATGAAGCCTCAGAATCTTCCCTCTTCAATTTATGATTTTCACAATCCCTTTTCGCATGTCTTTCCTTCCCACAATTCCAGCACTTTACCTTTCCTTTGCCCTTGCCCCTAGATTTGGATCTAGATCAGAAGAATTTGTACCTTGTCCAGAATTCCTACCCAATGTAAACAGTGCATCAGAAGATGTTCCCATGTCGCTGTTCAGTTGTCTCATAGCCTTCCCTTGAAGGGCTGAGATAACTGTGTCGACACTCAGGGTTTTATTCATGATGCACATAGTGTCCTTGAATGCCTCATAGGACGCCGGGAGAGAATTCAACAACATACATGCTTGTTCTTCATCTTTCATTACTTCCTCCATATCCAGTAATTTACAAACCAATTTATTAAATTTACTGATGTGAACTTCCAGATCTCCACCCTCTGCCATCTTGAAGTTATACCACTGTCGCTTCAAGTGTAGGCAATTTTTTGAGAATTTCTTCGCATAGACATTCTCTAACTTCGCCCATAACTTAGCCGCAGTTTTCTCCCTCGTGACATTGTAGAGAACTTCATCCGTGAGACATAAACGGATCGATGATAAAGCCTTCTTATCAAGAGCATTCCAATCAACATCATTCATAATAGACTTCCGCTCCTCAAGAGCACCATCTTCGCCTTGCTTGATTAACAGGCTAATCATCTTAACCTTCTATAACTCAAAATTATTTTTCCCTGAGTACTTCTCAATCTCATACTTAGCGCTCGCCATTATTACTAATCCCTCTGATTCAGATCTGTGCCCCAACCTGGCTCTGATACCACTTGTTGGGGATTTTGTCCTGCGGAATCACACCGATCTAGATCTAGAATAGCAATCCAATGGCACCAAGCACACAAGAGAACACCTAAATTTAACGTGGAAAACCCTTGCGGAAAAAAACTACAGCACAAAGTGACAGATCTTCACTATGAAAACAGAAATTATAAAGAGAGAGGACTTACCTGATTCGAACAACCTCAAATCTAACCCTTGATACACCCTTTAATTTCCCTAGGATCCCTTTAGAAAGCTTTCTCATACCCTAGAAAAGTCTTAGGAACACCTATTCATAGTTTAGGCAACTTTGTGAAAGGACCCTTTCGCATCCTAGTTGCGAAAGGACGCGAAAGGACCCTTTCACATCCCAATTGCGAAAGGACTCAGATTTAAGACATCTTGCAACACTTACTACGCAAGTGATCAGGCACAAACACATAACACACACATCCAAAGACTCAGAAGTGACTCACATTGGGCTTTATGTTTCATAGCTTCTAGGGTGAGACAAAGCCTAGTTTTGCCTTTGGTAGCCTATTGATCACATGAGCTGCCATTTGTATGCACTCTGCCCAGAATCGGCTGGGTACATTCTTCACATATAGCATGCTCCGACATATCTCTGCAAGGTGACGATTTTTTCTTTCAGTAACGCTGTTTTGTTGTGGAGTACCCGAACAAGTCAATTGTTATCAGATTATACATTCCTTTAGATAATTTGAGAACTCATTCGACGTATACTCTCCATCATTATTCGTTCGCAAACATTGAATCCTTCTATCGAACTCACTTTCGACCTTCTTCCAAAATTCTTTAAATTTTAATAAAGTTTTTTACTTCTCTTTCATGAAATAAACCCAAACGTACCTTGAGAAGTCGTCAATGAAGGTCACCATGTAACACATGCCACTAACCGATGCTTGTTTTACCTGTTCAAACACATCTGAGTGGACAAGCTCCAAGGGTTCTTTAGCTCTAAACTTTGACTCTTCATATGACAATTAGTGTGCTTTGCCATATTAACACCCTGTATAAATTATATCTTCTCGAACATCCAGTTGGGAAAGACCTTTGAGCATAACCTTCTTCATCATTATCTTCAGCTTATGATAACTCACGTGCCCTAAACATGCATGCAGAGATCTGCAGTCTCATTTTTTCAAGTCTTATCTATATAAGCTAATTCAATTGACATTACGTAGATTGACTCCAAGTGTCATCCTTCCATGATAGGTGTACCTAACGGTTTAAGGTTTCGGTACACCTTAACATCCTCCGGTCCAAATACCACATAATTATCAAAAGATGTCAGTTGTGATACTGACAATTGGGTTTTCTTCATCTTTGGCACGTGATAAACATCTTGTAACTTTACTTGATTAGGGCTAAATCGAAGTGTGATAGTAGTTGTACCTACGTGAGTTATCGGCAACCTTGAATTATTAGCTGTTACCACCACCCGATCTTCTTTGTAGACAGATAAACTTGATAGTTTCTTCTTATTACCTGTCATGTGATTTGAGCACCCTGAATCAACGATCCAATTATCACTGTAGTTGATAGCTCCTTGATTAGAAACTGCGACAAGGGCTATTTCACCCATCTCTGTCACTATTGAGGAAGCAGCTACTTCGTCAGTGACTGTGTTAGATTGCTTGAGTGGTTCATCAAAATTTATCTCCTTCTCTAAACAATCTCCTTAGATAGATTCAAACGCCACTAAGGATGCCTGAAAGTCTCAACCATCTTCACTGTCTTCTTGATGATTTCTAGAGGTCACCAAGTTACCTTCAGTTGATTTTTTTTTGAATCGACAATTTTTTGCAAAGTGACCTTTTTTACCACAATTGAAACAGTCTACATCATACTTTCGAGATACGGAGGATCATCGTTTATTTGTGTTGTTATCGGATTGAACTCCCCATGTCCGAGGACTTCTTCCTTTCTCTTCTCTCTTCTTGGACTTTCTAAAGTTCTACTGACTTTGTTCGTCCTTTCTTTTCTGTTGTCGATGTTCACCTTTTTAATTATTGTAGTAGAGTACTTTCTCTTATTTGTTTATCGACACTCCAGCCATTTGTTTACATAAACTTTCTTGATTGGCCAACAAATTCTCCAACTCTATGAGAGTAGGTTGAGTAGGCCAACCTCGTATTGTTGTGATAAAAGCATTATACTTGGGCTTCAAACCGTGTATAATGATCCTCTTCATTCTTTCCTCATGAATATTTGCTTTAGGATCCAATTCTGAAATTTCTCGGCGTAAATCCTTTACTCTTGTAAAGTATTCGCTTATAGTCTTATCTCCTTGGGTGGTGGACATCAACTCATTCTCCAAATATTGAAGTCGATCATCATTTATTTTTTAAAACAATGATGTAAAGGTATTCTATGCCATCTTGGATGTGTCGTCATCCTTGATGCGCCTAAGAAACTTATCTATAATGGTTGACTTGAGCACGTACATTACCTTAATCTTTCACTTTCGGAGTGCTTCAACATTTTTCTTAGGAGATGAGGTAATCTCATTCCCATTAACAATCTCCCACAAGTCTTGCCCTTGAAGGTATGACTTAATGCAACTCCTCCAACTTTGATAGTTGTAGTTGTTAAGCCTTGTAACTCTACTCGTTGTGTTCACAAGATCTGTCATTGTGACTTGGTGTGATTATCACTCTCTTTACCAAGCAAGCCAACAAAATTCATAGTCTCCAAATCGTGCACGATCACCTTAGAAAATGGATCTCGACCAAACTTCGCTCTGATACCAAATTGAATAGTTGAACATGACAAGTAAATATAATTTTATTTTTTACAAATATTTGTACACAACAAGGGTACACTTTACAACACTCACAAACTATCACTCTTAAATGACAACTCTTACATATAAAGAAAAACTCTTTTGAATTCTCAATACTTGGACACCTTGCTTTCACTCTTAAACTCACTCTTTATTGTTTATGTATATATATAATGAGACTCTTCTCATATTTATAGAGAGCTATGAAAGATTTTAGAATCAACACAACTCTAAAGAATTTTATAAGCTTTCAAATATCCTATAAGATTCTATTATATTTCGGAATATTCTAAAAGAATCCGGAAGGTTTTAGTATAGTTCGGAATATTTCAAAAGAGTTGAGAAGACTTTATTAGACTCTAAAAGTTTCTAAAAGATTCTAGAAAATTTTAGAATTTTTTGAAAATGTCTGAAAGTTTTCAAAAGACTCCGAAATATTCAAGAGAGGTGATGATGACGTCTAACAAGGCCCACAAACCATAAGCCAGTTTGTTGCAGCCACTCGGGATTGTAATGGGACGTAATTTTAGCTTGCCATCAAAATTTGAAGTAGAGCTTGTATGTAAAATCCACTTCACCACCACTTCGTTACCCCGGCCATTTTAAGTCCAATGACTAAATCTCAATCTATGATTATAGCGGACTACACAACTGAAAAGAGTACAAGATAATGCTCGCCTTTAAAATGGTTTCCATATGTATGGCCCACCCGAATCATGCCCCTTCTCTTCTTTTGATTCCAATAATATTTTTTTTTTAAAAATGCTACAGTGCTGGCGCCCACTGGTACAAAAACCGTATGCACCAAGACACCATTCATGCTAGGAGGTAATAGGATGTTGCCCATTTCCCATTAAAATTTTCACGTTCTTTGTTGGTTTATAAATTTTATTTGCTTTATTTATTTATTTTATAGCGATTTTTTACCGCAATTTCTCATTAATTTGTAATCTTCCAAATAATGCCTGGACAATTAGAAATTCTCTAGAGATACTTTCAAGAGAAATTCCCAAAATTCCTCATTTTTTTGGTTTTATATTTTCATTAAAAGCAAAGTGGAGAATTGTAATACCCATGTGGTAAATGCATAAAATGCATATGCAACTGACATATTTTCACTTAGTCAGGATCCTCCGCTTATAACAAGCAGAAATATCATGTTTCTTGCAATATGATTGAGCCACATCATCAATTTCTACATTTAATGCAGTCAATGATAACAATGCATGCCGATATTAACGTGGAACAAACGCATTGCAACAAGCAGAAAATCCCTACTTGTGGTGAGCATAGGATAGGGATTCGTTTTCAACTGGTTTGATAATCTTCCGTTGGTGCATCTGTCAGACCATTTGGATGTCAGACGCATACAAGGCCCATAATTAATTCTTGATTTTACACTTTTTAAACTTGAGCAATTTCAATTTCCAGGATATGTTCATCGCTGGAACTCATTCAAGCGTAGCCACCATAGAATGGGCATTGGCAGAGTTACTCTGAAATCCAGATTCAATGGCAAAAGCTCGAGCGGAACTCAGGGAGACCATTGGCTCTAGACAAGTAGAAGACTCACATTGCCAGTCTTAAATATATAAAAGCGGTCGTGAAGGAGACCCTGCGCTTGCATCCACCAGCTCCATTCTTCTTTCGTGATACTATAGAGGATGTAGCGATCAACCGTTTCACCATACCCAAGAACACTACGGTCAAGATTAATGTATGGGCCATAGGGAGAGATCCCAAAATATGGGCTAATCCATGTGATTTTTGGCCTGAGAGGTTATTGGAAGGTGACATTGACTTCAAAGGTCATGATTTTGAGCTCATACTGTTTGGATCGGCCGGAGGATTTGTCCGGGCTTACCACTTGCATTTAGGACGCTTCACATTAACATAATGTTGGCCTCTCTTTTACATTCTTTCTCTTGGAAGCTTCCTGATGGGATGACGCTGCCAGATACTAATGGAAGGCGTGACTTGAAATTCATAACTAAAGATCGATCATGTATTTTGGAACTAATGGGAAAATAGCTCCTCAATTTATAGTACCTTTTGAGATCTTAGAGTGAGTTGGAGATGTGGGGTATCGCCTCACCTTGGCACCTCAGTCAGCTAGCGTACATAATGTATTCCACACCAATTCTATGAAAATACGAAAGAGACGCCTCACACATTATTGACTTGCAAGACCTCGAGCTTCAGGAAAATACGACTTACATCAAGAAACCGATTTGCATCCTAGATTGAAAGAAGCACATTCTACATACCAAGATCGTTCCACTGGTTAAAGTATGTGACACATCATGGAGTTGGCGAAGCATATTGGGAGTAAAAAGCAAAAATTCAAGAGAAATATCCTCATTATTTGATGTTTAGATTGGGTAAATTTTGATGATAAAAATTTTCTTATAGGGAGTAGAATGAAATGACCCTGATTTTTAGACCCGACAAACGACTTAGTTAACAAAGAATAATAAATTAATTTTACTTTTATTAATAAAACCAAGTAATTAGACTAGTTGGTAAGAGTACTTTTAGTGGAAGGGCAGTTGAAGGCAGAGAGAATCCTTAAGAAAGAAAAGCCTCTGCAGGTATGTTTTTTATCACTTGCTCGGTTAAAATTTTCGCTTTCTCTGTTAAACAACCATATATCTAACCAACAAATATGGTGGATGGACACTACGCCTGTTGTTTTGATTTATAGAGAAGTTTTAATATTAAGAATTAAACTTTCAAGTGAGATCCTATATTTTGAGAGATCGGCTGCACGAAATCCAGTTGTCTCAATCTATAAAAACTCAAACTGAAGGATCTTAAGGTTCAATCGTGTTAGAGCATTAAATTCTAAATTGATCTGACAAATGAATTCCTCACAGCGATCAACGGAAAGTATTGTCGACAATAAACAATGTTGCAAAATTAATTTGACTTTAAAAGCTGAATATTACGAATTCGAACGACCCTCTGTTTTCCTAATTTTTGTTGATAGAAAATTAGTAGTTGTGTTGGGTCAAATTATATTGATTGAGTTTATAAAAGGAAAAGAGATGGAGTACAAACGCTAGAATTTTTAGAAATCGAATTGTTTAACAAACAGAACTCATCTGACTTCAATCGATCGATCGATCGAAGATGATGATTTTTGTCCAGTGAGAAAAAAAACTTAATTCAAAATTCAATTTCGATTGATCGAGGAGAACCTCAAGCGATTTCGATCGATCGAACATATTGACCGAAATCGACATTTTTGTCTAACGAGTAAACTGATTTAATTCGACCAAGTTCAATCGATCAACAAGTAAGGTTCGATCGATCGAAGGTGGCCAAAAGTGTCTAGAGACTTAAGGAACTAAATTTGGATTTTATTGATCCATGGTCGAGCAATCGAAAGATCAATCGAGGACCCTCAAGCTACCTCGATCGATCGACTGCATTAATCGACAACCCATGTTGTTTTTCAAAATTTAAAGTTAAGAATTAATGTTGGGTCATCTTGCTTAGATTAAAGGTGGACCCCACATGTTGGAATAATATGATTGAATTGTGGTATGTTAAATCATCTTAATATGGATTTAAAGTATAGTTTCCAACATGTCCGATTATTCAAAGGATTCGACCTTACCATAAATAGGTGAGTGAATCACAACATGTCTCGTATCTGTATGATTAAAATAGATGAATTGGTGGTTGTAATTGTTTGGATTGATATAGTTTCTATGTTATATTTCTTATGCTAATATTATTTTTGCCATATGATTTATGATTTGAACATGCAAACATGCAAATCCTTGATATTCTAAAATCCGTCGTTTCCTCTCAGAGAGATGCATCTATTGACCTACATATGCTAATGCGTAATCATTGAACATACATCTGTTATACATACATCATAGGTACACATGGGCAATTTGTATATGCATTTATCATGACTGCATGCACACCTTGTGCTTAGGTTCCTCATGGACCTCCCTAAATGGTTATGCTTGGTAGATTCGTTATTGGATACCCACGATAGTAGAAGCCTACTCACAGATTAGATGTATGATTACAAATGCTTACCTAAGTAGATGTTTGACAGGTACAGAATACCCATGCGTACATATGATGGATGTATGAAGGAAATAGTTTTCGTATTGACATATATCCAATCTAAGCAAGTGGATGATTATCTCACTTGACATGCATCTCATAACATTTCTACATTCATTCTTATCGTACATATATACTATTTCTGTTATATTGTGCTACATATGAACCATAATGGGTTCACTCATTAGCTTGGCCAGCTAACGTTGTGAATGAATAACCATACATATACAGACGATGCATGACGGTCTAATTAGGTGTCAAAAAATGAGGCGGGGTTAATGGATGAAACTTATGACCAATGGTCTATTTGGCGGAAGATGAGCTTGTTATATTGGACGGCCGAATTGATTATGTGATTGATTCTAGGAGTTTTAGTTTTCATTCATTTTAATTATTATTGATTTGATTAAATTTGAAAATACTTATAGTTATAACATTGTTAGATGATGATTGATTATTTTAATTGAATAAAGCCTCAAATGGGTGAACTTAGACCGGTTTTGATAACTTTATAAACGAGAATGTTATGAATGAAGTGTTAATAAATAAAGTGAAAATAATTGGGTATATAAATGTTAGTGTGGTGATTATTTAGAATACATATAATTATGCTTCTTAATAACTGTATGATGAGTGAATTTATGTACACTTAATGTACAAGTCATGGACCGTAACTCAAGGCTGAAGGTGCAATATTTGTATCAGGAGTGTGTTTTAAATGCCTACCATCATAAGTAGCTCTAGATCATTCACCTGTCATTAAAAGTGAAATTCGTTCACATCTAAAAAGCCATTTACAAGTACTTTAACATCTCACGCTACTCTTCATTTCATTGAGGCGTTACTGTTGAATTTTTATTTTCTTTTACTTTTAAATAAATATTTATTGTTTCTTTTAAATTTAAGATACTCTTTTCAAAGCAGCATGAATTTAAATAATGATGTTAGAGTAAAGTGATCTTATTATATTAGAATAATTCATTTTCTATTAAGATGCATATCCGTTAAGGTCTCCAGGTGAACTATACATATTCTCATGAATTTCTCTCCCCTTCTATATATTCTTGTTATTATAATGAAATAAAAAAATAATAAATTTTCACAACGTAGCTAGTCTCTTAATGTGTAACAACTTGTATACCTAACCGGATAGTTTAATTTGAATTACTTATATATATGTCACGTATGCAATTTTTAAATAATTTGTAAGTGCGAATGTATTTTTTCACATGCGCCCAAAGAATTATATTAACTAGACATCCGTGTTTAATAGTTTATTTTTTTCACCAGCGCCCCAATTGAACCATGTTAGACATTATTGTTTAATCACGTGGGCGTCTCTTTTAAATTCATTTTGTTTAACTTTTACCTTAGTGGCAGAAATGTTCATTTAATGAAGAGTCTGAATGCTAGCTCGTGGTTTCTCGTCCGCTTGTATGCACGTGATTCTCCTTCAAAATATTTCTTTTGAATATGGGCAAGTGTCCTTTTCATTTAAATTGTATTCGTTTTATTGTTGAGATGCATTGTACGGATACTTGCTTAGTACAAGACATTTCCTTAAACCAAAAGTTACGTTATTTTAGATGATCGTGACCGTTTAACGGATCCGCTCTAGCCCACACATACCACTGCCAGTGATGACACGGAGGAGCACCTAATCTTCAAGAGTTTGAACTAGGATCTGATCTGATTCTTCAATTCCTATATATATCATTACCAATGTATGGACCTTAATAAGAGAGAGAGAGAGAGAGAGAGAGAGAGAGAGAGAGAGAGAGAGAGAGAGATTATGGATTACTTGGTCATGTTGTTATGGATTTTGATAGCATTGGCATGCATCCATGTTCTGTTTCTTGCAAGAAAGAGAGCATCTTGTAATAGCAAGCTCCCACCAGGTCCCATCCCACTTCCCATTGTAGGAAACCTCCTTAAGCTCGGTGACAAACCCATGGAGTCACTCACTGAGCTCGCCAAGACATATGGCGCACTAATGACTCTAAGGCTAGGCTGCAAAACCACCATCATCGTCTCATCGGCAAACATGGCAAAAGAAATCCTCCAAAAGAACGACCAAGCTTGCACCGCTCGAAACGCTGTAGACGCCCTTCATTCACTTAACTTCAACGACTCATCGATTGTATGGTCTCAGCCAACTGAACGTTGGAGAAAGCTACGGAAGATATCTACCACACAAATGTTTAGTGCTGCAAGACTCGAAGCCAGTAAAGACCTTCGAATCAAGAAAGTGCAAGATCTCCTCGCCCTACTGCATGAGCATTTCCGAACAGAACAACCTGTGGTTATCCGGGAAGTCATTTTCGTTGCTATCGTCAATTTGTTATCAAACACTATATTCTCCGTGAATCTTGTCGACCCCAACTCCAAATCAGCACAAGATTTCAAGGATATGGTGACAGGAGTTATGAAAGAATCTGGAAAGCCGAATCTCGTCGACTATTTCCCAATGCTAAGGGCTATTGATCCACAAGGCATAAGGCGGCGGATGATGGGTCATCTTGGAAAGCTCTTTGAAGTTTTTGATCGAATGATCGATGAACGAATGCTGTCTAGATCAATGTCATCTGACCATCCCAGAAGAAATGATTTCCTTGATGTGCTTCTCGATGAAATAGAACAGAATGGCTTGGAAATTGGCCGTGATGATGTCAAAGGCGTACTTGGGGTACCATCTCATCTTCTTTGTTACATATTTCTGAAAACTTACAGTACTTTAAGAGTACATTTTTAGTACAATTTTAACTAAGTGCGTTTTTCAGGATATTTCATGATTAGATACAGAAATTTCACAGTATTTGGTGCAACCAAACTCACCGTAGAAATGAATGTGCTGCACTACCAGAGCGGATTAGGTGAAAAAAAAAAATGGAAATATGGAAATATGGATATCAAGGTATGGCCCACCCTAAAGCCTCGTGGTGTGCATTGAGTCAAACTGAGTCGAGCTGGCCTCGGCTCAATTCAACTCGGTCAACAAGCACACCCAACTCAAAATCGGCTTAGCTCGATGACCGAGCCTGCATCTCTAGCTTGACTTGGCTCGGTCAACAGATTGGACCAATTCAAGCCGAGTTTGGGCTGAGTTCAAGCAGAGAGAGAGAGAGAGAGAGAGAGAGAGAGAACTAGGGTCAGCGGGTCACTGCTGGTCAGGCGGGACGACTGGAGGAGCAGAGAAAGAGGGAACTGGTCGACAGGTCATTGCGGGTCGGACGGGTTCTTTTTTCAAACAAAGGGGGGAACTACAAAAGGAGTAAATATTAGGGTTTTTTAACTTTTTATACTACTTCATTGAGTCAATCCTAGTTGATCCGGGTTCAAGCTATATTTCAAACCGAGTCGAGTCGAGTTGGGGCCAGCTCAAACTCATTTTTGAGCTCTAAAAACCAGCTCGACTCAGATCAAACTCAACTTCAAACCAAGCTGATTCGAGCTTTTTCAAGTCAAGTCGAGCGAGTTGACCAAGCTAGCTCGGTTCGTGTACACCCCTACTAAAGCCTACTTCTCTTCTTTTGATTCCGATAAATAAATTTTTTTTTTTTTTTAAAAAGCTCCAGTATTGGCCACTGATATTAAAAACCATATGCATCAAGACACCATTCATGTTAGGAGTTAAAATTTTCACGTTCTCGTTTCTTCGTTGGTTTATAAATGAAATTCTCTAGAGATCCTTTTGGAGAGAGATTGCCAAAATTCCTCTTCTTCTTTTTTTTTTATAGGCAAAGTGGAGAATTGTAATGCCCACATGGTAAATGCATAAAATCCAAGGGGTACAACATTTGCAACCGATCATATGCATCTTTTTTGCAAATTCAAAAGGTTAGGATGGTGTGCTCCTGTTTTTCTTAAAAAAACATCATTGCAAATCACGAGAACCGAAAATATAGCCAATCGAATCATCACATAGGCCACACTTGAATTTGGGTATTTCTGAGGGGTGCAGGTGAGTCCAGATCCTCCGCTTGCCACAAGGCCAGATATTCTGTCTGTTGCCGTGTGATTGAGCCGTATCATCAATTTCCACATTTAATGCAGCAGTGTTGACAATGCCAATACTGGGGTGGATCAATCATATTGCAACAAGCAGAAAATCCCTGCTTGTGGCAAGCATAGGATCTAGATTCATTTTCAGCTGGTCTGATAATCTACTGTTGTGCATCTGTTAGACCGTTTGGATGTCATAGGCATACACCACATGCCCATAATTCTTGATTCTACACTTTTACGAACCAATGCAATTTCAATCTCCAGGATATGTTCATTGCTGGAACTGATCCAAGCGCGGCCACCATAGAATGGGCATTGGCAGAGATGCTCCGAAATCCAGATTCGATGGCAAAGGCTCGAGCGGAACTCAGGGAGACCATTGGCTCCAGACAAGTAGAAGACTCAGACATTGCCCGTCTCCCATATATAAAAGCGGTCGTGAAGGAAACCCTGCGCTTGCATCCACCAGCTCCATTCTTCTTTCGTGATACTATAGCAGATGTAGAGATCGACCGTTTCACCATACCCAAGAACACTACGGTCAAGATTAATGTATGGGCCATAGGGAGAGATCCCAAAATGTGGGCTAATCCATCTGATTTTTGGCCTGAGAGGTTCTTGGAAAGTGACATTGACTTCAAAGGTCAAGATTTCGAGCTCATACCGTTTGGATCAGGCCGGAGGATTTGTCCGGGCTTACCACTTGCATTTAGGACGCTTCACGTAATGTTGGCCTCTCTTTTACATTCGTTCTCTTGGAAGCTTCCTGATGGGATGACGCCAAAAGATATTGACATGAGTGATAGGGTTAGCATGACTCTTGAATTGGCCAACCCGCTTCGTGTTGTTCCTATGCTAGATGGCTAACAAACGTTCATATATGTATTTCTGGGTCACCTTGAAGAGTGGCTAATGGTTTGTTTTCAAATGTCACCATAGATGTGCTGTATGGGTCACGGAATTTGGAGAAAATCATTGGGATCATACCATGAATGCCCCATGGTGCAAAAACCAGTACAATGTATCTATTTCATGGACTATTTTCTCCTTTGAGTTTGCACAATTGATTTGCATTGTATTCTCAAGTATGATATTGAGGGAATATGTTGTGCATGGTTTGACAAAGCATCCAATTTAATGTAGAATTGATTAATTAATTTAATTCACATGAGAAGATTAAGATCATCCAGCCAAAGTGATTTTCTAAGAGAGGCTAATCAAGTATGTTAAGCACATGGTGAGTGGTTAAGATTGGTCAACTGTTTGTCATATAATTAAAATAGGGCGTTCTGAAGTTTAGGATTATATTGTCCAAATGATTTTTTTAGGGGTGTTGTACCTTATTTATGATTGTTTTTGAGAAATCCAACTAAGGAAAGAACACGTGTCATGGTGTGTGTGTGTGTGTGTGTGTGTGTGTGTGTGTGTATATATAACATGCGTGAAATCTTTGAAAATGTTTAAAGCATCTTTTTTTTTTTTTTTTGGGTTAGCTTGTTAGTACACACCCATGTCATTACACAGACTCCATGTTAGCCACCCCCGCGAGGAATCGATACCAAGACCTCAAGTGTTGAAACAAGGTATCTCCACTCAGTCTACCAGTTGAGCGATGGATCTGGGTGTTTTCACGGAATTAGAGTTGGTATAACTGAAAATTCATGTGAGAGAAAATTGATTGCGGCTGAATGGTAAAGAGAAAATTGGTTGAAAGAAAAGATCAGGCACTGCTAAGCAATTTAAGATACCAGAGGCGGCTGAAAGGAACCAAACTTGACCCATAAAAGAAAAACAATCATAAAGTAAAAAAATGTAACAAAAGAGATAGATAAAGATGTTTTTCAACTACGGTAATCGTTGCAGTAATGGAAGAAAGATCTAGAAGGATAAGATGTAATAGAACTCTAAAAATAGCAGAAAAATTTAACAGAAAAATCACCAATACAACAAACAATCTATTACAAATTCAATCCAATACAAAACAATGCTGGTGGAATTTCACCACCTATGGGTACTTGAACCCTTGACTGGGAGTTGAAACTCCCGAGAGCCTACCACACGGTCAAGAGTAAGGACCCGCTTAGGTTATCTTAAAAGTAGCAATAATTGTCCTTTTAGGTAGTGATTGAAGGCCCCACTATAATGTTTATTTGTCATCCAACCAGTTGATGAGGTCACAAAGACCTGGATGAAGGGAAAACACAAATATCAGCTTGATCCAAAACTTTAGTGGTCCCAAAAAGTTTTTAATGGTGGGCATTCAATGACCAGTTTCCTGTGGTGTGGCCCACCTGAGATTTTGATCCGCCTAGTTTTTATGTTCATGCCTTAAAATGAGCTGAAAAATGGATGGATGGAGTGGATAAAACACAGAAATCATGGTGGGGCCACGTGCACCATTAAGATGTTTGCAGTCTATGCTTTGCCAACGGTGCACCATTCAGCTATTTGCAGTCTATGATGATTTCAGACGGATTTCCAAACAGACGCAAAACCCTCATTTGGATTTCGATAGTGTGTCCAAACGGTTCCTGGGTCATGCCCTTTTACAAGCATGCTTTGATTCGAAGGAATAAAAGGGTGACATGGACTTAAAATAGGAAATAATCTACCAAGCCCAATAAGCTTATACATGAGAGGCCTACATTTTGGTAATCCAAATAATTTCCATGATGAGCCATGGGTCATGAATATCCTACTCCATTAGATGCTCAGGATCATTTGATAGGTAGTATGGCTCCCTCCCATATATGCAGCAAAGGACCACAAGCCCATTGGGATAACCCTCATAATCCACATAACCAACTACCAGATATCTTATTTACAGAAAATATCATGGCCCACACGTCTGATCAATGTGAGCTCTATCAGAGCATGAGCCTGAAAATAGCCTCATAACAGTCGTTACAGCACACCTTGGTTAGGATTAAAGAAAAACAGAGAATGCTAAGCCAACCAGTATGATAGGTCAAGTGTTAATGAGGGGCCCAATTTCCAAAATTTCCAAAATGCCCCTGCGCCTTCATGCCTGACCAATGACCTCAAGTCCAGCCGGGGTTTTGCCTAGTTGTGTCATAGGGCATAGCATTCCGCAACAAATAAATCAAATATGGACAACTCAAAAACTCCAGCTTTAAAACACTAAGCTCTACAAAAATGAAATCTTGTATGGCTTAGACAACTAAGCGGTAGGTGACATATCTGCCAGCCGTCTCGCTGGGTCGGATGATTTTAACAACTTCTCCACGCTTGAGGCCATAATATCTAGAGACTGGGTCTGAAATTTGCATCCGGGGCAGCTGAAATCCATCAGATCAAAACAACATATGTGTAGCATCAGAATCTGATAACATTTGTTGTGAGATATTGAAATATAAATACAGACCATATATTTTCCAATTTAATCAAAATAAGTATTGAGAGAAACTTATATCGGATTGGATGAACAGAAAAGAGGCATTGAGAGTGTTTGGAAGTAAAATTCGGGATGGAAGGCAAGCAGAAACAGAATGTTTTATTGTCAAATCAATATTTGACATGAATGAAACTTTCATTTTGATGGAGAAAAAAGAAAAATTTCTACTCAAGAATGTATTAAGTGAGGATAGTTCAGTTTGGAGAGCGTCAGATTAAAGATCTGAAGGTCCTCTTTAAATTTATTACTTGTTTGGTTAGTAATTTATTTATAATTTGTTTTGTCCCAAGAAGATAAGGTTGGTCCATATCTTGAATTCTCTCTCTCTCTCTCTCTCTCTCTCTCTCTCTCTCTCTGTGTGTGTGTGTGTGTGTGTGTGTGTGTGTGTTATAATGCTTAAAAGAGAACCCATTAATTCATTTGTTTTGAATTAAAAGAACATTAGTTGTTTGGTTGTCCCCCATTAATTCATTTGTTTTGAAATAAAAGAACATTAGTTGTTTGGTTGTCCTTTTTGTAATTTGAATTCAAAGTGAGTTTAAATTTATTATTCGTTTGGTTAGTAATTTATTTATAACTTGTTTCGTCCCACAAAGATAAGGTTGGTCCACATTTTGAATTTTTATTTCTTTGAAATTTTTTGTTTTAATACTTAAAAAAGGACCCATTAATTCATTTGCTTTGAATTATGGTTGTCTTTCTTGTCATTTGAATTCAAAGTGGCTTTGAATTTATAACTTGTTTCCATCCCTCCATCGGTCTGCATTTTCAATATATTTTTTTCTTCAAAAAACATTTTATAATACTTAGAATAGGACCCATTAAGTCATTTGTTTTGAATTAAAAGAACATTATTTGTTTGGTTGTCCTTTTTGTGATTTGAATTCAAAGCGGTTTTAAATTTATTACTTGTTTGATTAGCAATATATTTATAACTTGTTTGGGTCCCACAAAGATAGGTCAGTCCAACCAATAATCAATTTGGACCATGCATTATGGTTCATGAGGCCCAACACGTTCCAAACAATCATTTTGACCAAATGATCCTTGGTGTTCTATCAATGACCAAAAAAGGGACAGTCCCAACACTGGATTGATCATATTGAAAAAAGGTCCAATCATCAATCTAGATCACGCATCATGTGGCACCACTTTAGATGGCCCACCCCTCATAAGAATTGCTCTTGTCAAACAATCCGAAGAACCATCCAGCCAACACTGAGTAAAAGATAAGTAGTCTAGATTGATTATGTTGGAAATCATTCCATCATTGACTTGGACCGTCCATGATGTGGGACCCATATTTGATAGCTCAGGCATCTCAAGAATCTCAGGTAATGCTACTCATCTGATGAATGATTGCTAAAATCAATGGTTCGGGTTAATTATTGTTGAAAATGTCTTATAATTGATCTAGAGGGCCCATGATGCTGTCATCATCACCTTTAATTTCCAATGATTCTAAAGAATCACTCCTACCCGATGCTCCTATCCATTTGAACAATAGTCGAGAAATTGCATCATGTTGAGAAAGGTACAACGATCTGGATCATCCAACATGCAGACCTCGCCTTTGTCGATTAAGTGCCGACTCAAAAATCACTTTGATAGCATGATTTGAACCATTGGTTGCATAGCTGAGAATGTGGACAATCCATCCAGATTATCTAGATTAATTATAACACAGGAGCTCTGACCATCATCTTGAATGTTCGTAATGTGGGTCCCACCTTTCATTAAAGTGATATGGCACTCGGTGGAGCGCACACACTTTCAGTAAAAGATGCTTTCTCCACTGGCCATGGTTCTGCTCCAATGAGCTGTTACTAGCATTTTTTTTTTCCTGGTGAAAATGTGGACAGCAAGGTGCAGCCCTGACTGTGGGGCCCACCTTGATGTATGTAGAATATATCCATGCCGTCCACCTGTTTTTTGAGCTCATTTTGGGCATAAGCCAAAAATCAAGCAGATACAATCCCAGGTGGACCAATCTACAGGAAACAGTGGTGGTTGAACTCTCACCATTAAAAACTTCTTAGGCCCCAGGGTAATGTTTACTTTCCATCGAACCTGTTGATAAGGTCACAGAGACCAGGATGAAAGGAAAAATAAAAAACAAATATCAGCTTGAATCAAAACTTTTGTAGCCCACAACAAGTTTTTAATAGTCAATCACCACTGTTTCCTGTAATGTTGTCCACCTGAGATTTGGATCTGCTTTGTTTTTGGGGTCATGCTCTAGAACGAGCTGGAAAAATAGATGGACGGTATGGGTATACCACAAATACATCAAGGTAGGCCCCATGGCCACGGGGGCAACATCTTAAGTAAGTCCCAGCTGCACCTAATCGACTCCCTTCAGGAAGATCCTAATGCCAGCCATATTGGAGCAAAGAAACATTACAAACAAGTATTAGTTGTAGTCTCTATCTAAGCCCACATGCACCTTACAAACAGCCACATGGCACCTGTGAGGGACATCAACCATTGGATCACATGGGCCCCACCATGTAGATAACCTAATCCAAAATCAATCAGGTCCACTCATCATCCAGGCACATTGCTTATCGAAGATCAACGGTCGAACAAGGCTTGATTGTCATTGGTTGTTGGATCGCCAGCGCACACAGTTCTTACCTCAGGCCAATTCTGTTGAGATTCATACCCGTTGCCAACCAGAGAAGCTGGCCTCAATTCGATCAATTTGCATTTTTTTCTTAAATCTCCATTGTTTTCATACATGCAACCCACCTGATGAGCTTCCTCCTGACCTGATTGATTTCTGGGTCAGTTCATCTTCGTCACTGCATGTACAGATGCATGAGGGCTTGGAGAAACCATTCTAGGAGTCGAGGATTCAGCTATCTTTGTAAAGGATATGCATTTAAAATCAGAAATGTAAATGAACCTGTGTTTCCTTCAGAGTATACCGATCCAACAAGGTCTTCTTTTCTTCGCTTGTAAGCACCTGATGCTCTGGAACAAGATCATGCTCTTTAATGTTAACCAGCAGCTCTGCATCCTGATAATGCATTCAAAGGACATTCCATTAACTTCTTGTTCAGTGGAGAATAAAGAGCATCTTGCTCAAATATAGGATCCCTAGGTCAGTTTGCACAAGTGGGGCCCATGGTTCAAGACCATTAATCTGATTGGCCCATTTAAACAAGACGGCCAAAACCAAGTGGACAGAGTCGTAGGGGTTTTGGTCCCAAGAAATTTGTGTTCCAAAACCACTGTATACATGTGTGGTTTTATATACCACAGTAAGATTTATACCATATTTGCTTGCAATAATATTTACTTGTATAATTACCATCTTCATATGTTTCTCTTCTTGATAAATTAATGAAAAAGGAGAAAAGGATCATCCCAACATAACACAGTAGGTTGAAGATTATACATTACTCTGGAATCCAACTACTGCATGTGTTTCATTCAAGAAGCATGTACAACGCAAACACCATCGTTCATAAAACTCGATGAGGAAGGTTATGAGGAACTCACTTGGAAAACCTCCAAAGTATACTTTGATGAAATTTCACTAATGCAAGATTTTGCAAAAGGGGTAAGACTCTTTTGGACGACTATAATTGCTCTGAAAACATTCGCTTCTTTCATTTGGCTGGCGTAAGTCTTCATTGTCTTAACACCCACCTTCGGTTCCTCTGGAAAGAAAACATATATCTGGTCCAAAATGAAAATAGAGTCATTCATGAGAAACAAGCTCGATAATAACACACAAGATGCAGAAGCAACATCTCATGAGACTAAAAAAGAAAGGATTTATGGATGACTAATATATGGTCCCAATGTATTAAGACATGCATGTCCTGATATGGCCGTCTATACTAGTGGGGCACAGTATTATGTTGTCCTAGAAGGGCTCACTCCCCAGAAAATCTCCCATTGGAATATCCTAACCCTTTGATCAGTTGCCTATAAAATAAAAGATTATAGATTGACAATCCGTTAGAAAAGGCCAAGTATTGGATGGTCGGGAGCTCCAATCGGGATGATGTTTGGGTCATTCCCTGTCTATGCTGAGGCCCAAAATGCAGAGCGCTTTGACGTAGTCATAACATGTTGAATCTAAACTCAAGGGTCAGCTCGAATCCTAGTTCACCAATCAATACCATCTAAAGCCCTATCCTCATTAAGTGAATAAGAATTCATATCCCTCTTCCCCCCTCAATCCAAGTACTTTTAGGTCTCCCTTTCACCCTCTTTTCAGGCCCTTCAAATGTAATCAAGTTAGACCAGAGATCATCAACTCATTTCTTACAAATTTTACCTACATGCTTTGGACCTTTCGTTGCCCTTAAAGAGCCTTTGTCTTGCACCAACTCACTCCTTCTAACTTGTGCAATTCTAGGTCTTTGTTGGACATGCCAGCAATCTTAACTAATTTATCATTTTGCACTGCTATTGTTACTAAATATGCACTCCATATACTCTATTTTAGTCGAGCTATATTTGAATCATTTAGATTCTAAAGCATCCCTTCTATATTTAGCTTTGTATAAAAATGTAAAAGCCTAGTGCTAAACAGTAATAAAGACCCATTACTGCAAGAACTCATGAATCTCAAAACTGGCTGCTCTCACTTATTAATCTATAAAACCAACCCACTACGTAGTCTTTAATGATGACAATAAATTCTAAGGACCACTTACCTCCTCATCACCAGCCACAAGCCAACAGATTCGACTCACATAATTATATTCCCCAAACAACAAAACTAGAAAACAAAAGAAACCACATTCAGTGAATAGGATTGTCCAATTGCCACAACTTTTAGGCACAACCCATCATGCCTTGGCCAACCAAATCGAAGGTCGGGGTCACATATACATGAAAAGGACAGCAACAAAAAGGCAATTACGCTAACAATCATGAACAAACAATAGGAGTATGACATGTGCAATGCATGCAAGGAATGTAGGGGAGAGACTTATATATATATATATATATATATATATATAGAGAGAGAGAGAGAGAGAGAGAGTGTCATCTAGACTGGTTTCAATAGTGGGAGATCCTTCACTTTTTCCAATGTTGTTTACTCAGAGATTTTATCTTTTTCTTCTACTCACATCCTAACATGGACTGATGCAACATATGTACAATACGGATGTCACATAGTCATCACAATGGGCCCTAGAGAGCGTTTATTGCACAGTTGCCCTAATACCGAGCTTATGTGCCGGCTTCCACACAAAGAGGATAAGAAGTCAAACTTAATTTAAAAGACAAAATTACCCTTGGTTGAAGGGCTAGACACCTTCAAAACTACTTATTCATGCCCCTCCCTATGACTAATTGCAAGCCTAAAATTGGCAAAACTACTCACATTATATACAGTAGAGATAAGAAATTGCACATTTATAGTCAACCAAAAATATGAAACACAATGTTGAAGGGAAAAAGGAAAAGAAAAAGTTGTTGCAGTCGTAAACTAAGGGGTCGTTAATTAGATGCCTATAGTAAGTCAACGGACAACTTACAGCTAAAAGTGAGAGTTTGAAGTGTAACTTGTTTACATGTTGTCTATAGGTGTACGTTATAAACCACTTATGGATAAACAGATTTTTGTAATTGAATAACATGGATTTGCAAATTAGAAAGTGTGTATCCTCACTAAACAGCTTTAAAAAAATAAATCACTTCAAAATATTCAAAAAAAAAAAAAAAAAAAAAACTTAATATGAAATATATCATTAAATCGAAACCATCCGTATAAATGATACTCCATCCGAGTATAGTATACCACAAAAGTAAGTCAACAGATTCAAATGATACTCCATCCGAGTGGTCATGGATGATGCACGAGCACTTGGAATTAAGGAGTCAAATTAAAATACCCCGGTTATTGCTCCCAATTTAGATGAATCATGACAAAAAACAACTATCCTATTTCCACATGCTACTATACACTAAAACAAGAAGAAATCATGTCCCCAAGTCACATGCAAGGTTTGCATGTGAAATTTCACATGAAATGTGTAGAAGAAAAGATCCATGTAAAAGATCGACAATACCACTTTTTATCATGAAAACAAAATTGGACCACCCATCACACAAGTACACCAAATCATATCATTCGATGATTTTAGCTTGATTTCCACACCTTGTGATCATCATAGTGTGGCCCACCTTTTCACAAATAAGACACATGGAGGTAAAGAAATGATTATGTGTGAAATTAAAAAGAAATGATTATATGTGAAATTGAAGTACAATCATTGTATGTCATTTCTCCTCTACACATCTCTTATCCAACTCACAAATTAGAAATCCATCCATAGCTCTTCATCCATTTCACATCCATGCGGTTTTTCACTAGATCAACAGTCCCAATAACCTTCTCTTTTTTGGGGGAGGGGGAGCGGGCGGGTTATCAAACTAGACTATTTGGGCCTGTTTGGCGGGGTGAATCCCATGGGATTAGGAGGGATGAGATGAATTTTAAGGTAATGATGGTGGTTTCAGTGGATTGGTTTAAGATCCATGGGATTGCTATATCGCGGGACGAGTTCACTGGGTCTGTTTGGCACGCCCAGCATATCCTGAGATTGTACCTTCCAATCCGTCCAATCAAGGGATGGGATCAATTTCAAGGTAATGATGGTGATGTAAGTGGATTGTTGTAAGATCTATGGGATTGCTTATATCCTGGGGCAAGTTCACCGGGTCTGTTTGGCTCATCATGCATATCCCAGGATATCGTGATCCCATCCCTCCTGATAACGTGGGATCGGTCCAGCCAAACAGGCCCTTAGGATCATTCATCACACAGGGGCCCACCAGATCAATGGTTAAAAACAGCATCTTTCTATATATTTAAAATATTAAAAGGCCTGATCAAGAAGCTGAATCATCCGATCAACACAAAATTTCCATTTATAACCAATGCATGCAATCACATCACTTTCATTACCAAAAATAAAAAATCTAATCACACAATTAGGAACATCCAATCGTCATAAGATTTCACATATGGAGCATCCCCATAAAATCAACGGTCAAGATCATCCTTTTTCTCTTTTAATTATATAATTACCTTATCGGTATCATTGCTCCGCTTTGCTTTGAAGATGATGAGATTATCTCTCTTAACGATCTCTCCTCCAAACTTCGCGACGAAGTCATGCAGCTTCATATCGATCTCGGAATCAACGACCAGATATCCACGATCTTTCAACATCTGCAACACCGTCCGTCGAATCCTAAAGAGCTTGTTTGTATCTTCATCCGTCGGAGGCATCCCTCTCTAATAAAATAAAATAAAATAATATTTTCTTCTTATTATAATGAGAAAGAGAAATCTTGAAATTCGAAGCTAGAGACGGATTTTATGAGAAGAGACTTTGTAAATTTGTTAATACATGTGGGCAAATCTGTAATTTTGTACATCAAAACACCGGATTGGAAACGGATTGCGTGGTGGGCCACCTCCGTATGTGTTGACGTCACCCAGTTCTGTGGGCTCCACTATAATGAAAGTGATATATCTACACCGTCCATCCATATTAAGAAATAGGAGAAAAATGAATCATATATGAAGCTCAAGTGGACCACATTACATAAAACGGTGGAAACAGAACGTCTACCATTGAAAACTTCTTTGGGGGCAACACAAGTTTCGGATCAATCTGACCTTCTTTTTTTTCGCTTCGTACAGGTCTTTGTGACCTCATGAACAGTTTGTGTGACCAATAAACATCATGGTGGGCCCTAGGAAGGTTTCAATGGTGGGAATCGTTGTCACCACTGCTTTCTGTGGTGGGTCCACTTGAGATTTTGATGCATCTCATTTTTGTCCTCGTGGTCTAAAATTATCTCTCCAAATGTATGGACGGTGTGGATATAATTCATACACCATGGTGGGGCCCACAGACCTTGGTGACGTCAGCACACCCCCGAGGTCGGTGGCGTGATGAACGGCACGCAGTCCGCTTCCGGCGGATTAGCGTGCTGATTTTGACGTTCAAAAGCGAAAAACCTAAGAACGCAGGGACGCGTGAGCCTTTCGCAGTAAGTTACAGCGCAAGGATGATGGTGGGGTCTAAAAGAGATGTTTTTGAAAACTCCACGCCGTCCATCCGTTCTGAGAGATCATTTTATGAATATCTTAAAAAAATAATTGTATCTAACACTTAAGTGGTCCACACGAGAGGAAACAAACAGTGGGAATTTAGTAAGAACCGTTGAATCATTCTTATGGCCATAAAAGTTTCGTATCAGAATATATTTTTACTTTTTTCACTTAATTCCATTGATAATAACCTTATAAACGGTTTGGATAGCATATAAGCATCAAAGTGGAGTCCAGGAAGATTTCAACGGTAGGAATTTCTTTTACAAATTTTCCCTCTCGTGTGACCCATTTGAGTTTTGTATGCATCTCATTTTTACTATAACGTCCTAAAATGATCTCCTAAAACGGATGGACAGAATTGATTTCTCAAATAAATTGCAGTGGGCCCCAACCGGCATTATTGCACAGGAACTTCGCTTTTGCAGATATCCGCGTACAAAACCAAAGGGGAAATTTACGACTGTACGACCCATTTATTGCCCATTTACGAGACAAAGCCCACTTCGTTTTTCCTTTCAAGAATACGCCCTAGCTATACGGACGCTTGCCATAGGTCAAAAATGCCCCCTGCTTTTTCCTTCAAGCGGAGCGGCCGCTGCTCGAAGACGAGCGCCGACACTCCTCGATCTCCGAGTTGTACGAACGGCTCAAAAGACATCAAAGTTACAAAGTTACGTGGCCCCACAGTTAAGTATTTATTATATCCACAACGTTCATCCATATTTCGATATCATTTCGGACCGTTATCCAAAAAAAAAATCATATCCAAAGATCAACTAGACAGCAGAAAATTGATTTTCACTGTTGAAACTTTTGTAAGGCCCACCGTAACATCTAATTTCCATCCAATCTATTCATAAGGTCACAAGGGCCTAGATGAAGAGGAAAAACAAATTTCATAATGAACTAAAACTTCGGTGACCCCTAAAAGGATTTCAACGGTAGACGTTCAATCCTCCACTGCCTTTTACAGTGTGGTCTACTTGATAACTGAATTTGTCTTATTTTTCTTCTCAAGACTTATAACAAGTTCACCAACTAGATGGACGGTTTGGATATAACACATACCTCATAAAAGGACCCACAAAGGCAATAGAGATTACGACAAGGAAAAAAAAAAAAAAAAAGCCTTGAATCTTTCGTAGCCATACATGCAGCCCATGCTTTTTCGATATGTCATTTGATATGTATCGAAGGTCTTTCGATTAATCAAAAAAGTTTCAGAATTGTCCAACCACTTTGCGTAAAATATCCTGTAATTTTCGATACATATTAAAGTATACTCGATATTATCGAAGATATAGCTACGGATAATAGCCGTAGCCATAACTGCAGTTCATAAAAGTCTATGTAATTTTTTTTAATTTTTTAATTTTTAATATTTTTATTTTTATTTTTTACATGGAGAATTTTATTCTACCTACAATTTTCTCTAATACATATTTATATAATATATGTATATATAAACATAAAAAATAAAAAAAAATAAAAATCTCTCATTTTTTCATTTCTTTGTTTATTCATTTAACAAGAGTATCTTCTAAGCCAAAATTAGTTACTTGATGTACCCTATATGATTTTAAGGTAGGAGAAGCTACTTTAGCCAACTAACCTAGTTATTTTCCAAGATTCCATCAGGTCGATAGTCGAAATCCATTTCGTATTCACTTTGCGGTCAATTTCAATCAGTTCGCAATCAATTTCATTCATTTCATTTACTTCATGGTCATTTTCATGCATATCACAGTCATTCCCACCTATTCTGTGTTGATTCACGGTCCTTTTGGCGCATTTCATGGTCAATTCCCTTCACTTCATGGTCATTTGCATCGCGGTCAATTCGCTTCAAACTATGATCATTCCCATGCATTTCGCGGTCATCCCAAACAATTCTGTGTTGATTCACGGTCATTTGTATGCATTTCGCGGTTAATTCGCAGCAAATCATGATCACTCCCATGCATTTCACGATTGTCCCAAACAATTCCGTGTTGATTCACGGTCGTTTCGAGGCATTTTGCGGTCAATTCCCTTCACTTCACGATCATTTGCATGCATTTAGCGGTCAATTCGCTTCAAACCATGATCATTCTCATGCATTTTATGGTCGTCCCAAACAATTCCGTATTGATTCACGGTCATTTCGAGGTATTTCACCATCAATTCCCTTCACTTCATGATCACTTTCCTACGTTTCACGGTCAATTCGCTTCAATTCATGGAAATGACTGTGAAGTGAAGGGAATTGACTGTGAATTGCATGGAAATGACCGTGAAGTGAAGAGAATTGATTGTGAAATGCATGGAAATGACCGTGAAGTGAAGGGAATTGACCGTGAAATGCATGAAAATGACTGTGAAGTGAAGGGAATTGACTGTGAAATGCATGGAAATGACCGTGAAGTGAAGGGAATTGACCGTGAAATGCATGGAAATGACCGTGAAGTGAGACAGAATCGTGGGAATTGACCGTGAAATGCATGAAAATGATTATGAAGTGAAGGGAATTGACTGTGAAATGCATGGAAATGACCGTGAAGTGAAAGGAATTGACCATGAAATGCATGGAAATGACCGTGAAGTGAGACAGAATTGTGGGAATTGACCGTAAAATGCATGAAAATGATTGTGAAGTGAAAGGAATTGACTGTGAAATGCATGGAAATGACCATAAAGTGAAGGGAATTGACCGTGAAATGCATGGAAATGACCGTGAAGTGAGGCGAAATCGTGGGAATTGACCGTGAAATGCATGAAAATGATTGTGAAGTGAAGGCTATTGATCGTGAAAATGCCTCGAAATGACCGTGAAGTGAAGGGAATTGGCTGTGAAATGCCTCGAAATGATCGTGAATCAACACGGAATTGTTTCGGATGACCTTGGAATGCATGGAAGTGATCATGAATTGCCGCAAATTGACCATGAAATGCATGCAAATGACCCTAAAGTAAAGGGAATTGACCACGAAATACCTCGAAATGACCGTGAATCAATACGGAATTGTTTCGGATGACCGTGAAATGCATGAAAGTGATTATGAATTGAAGCGAATTGACCATGAAATGTATGCAAATGACCGTGAAGTGAAGGGAATTGACCGCGACATGCCTCGCAATGACCGTGAATCAACACGGAATTGTTTGGGACGATCGTGAAATGCATGGGAATGATCATGGTTTGAAGCGAATTGACCGCGAAATGCATGTAAATGACCGTGAAGTGAAGGGAATTAACCATGAAATGGCTCGAAACGACCGTAAATCAACACAGAATTGTTTGGGACGACCGTGAAATGCATGGGAGTGATCATGATTTGTCGCGAATTGACCGCGAAATGCATGCAAATGACCGTGAAGTGAGGGGAATTGACCGTGAAATGCCTCGAAATGACCATGAATCAACATGGAATTGTTTGGGATGGCCATGAAATGCATGGGAATGATCATGGTTTGAAGCGAATTGACCGCGAAATGCATGCAAATGACCGTGAAGTGAAGGGAATTGACCGTGAAATGCGCCGAAAGGACCGTGAATCAACACAGAATAAGCGGGAATGACCGTGATATGCATGAAAATGACCATGAAGTAAATGAAATAAATGAAATTGACCCCGAACTGATTGAAATTGACTACAAAGTAAATACGAAATGGATTTTTGACCATCGACCTGATGGAATCTTGGAAAATAATTAAGTTAGTTGGCTAAAGTAGCTTCTCCTACCCCAAAATCATATAGGGTACATCAAGTAACTAATTTTGATTTAGAAGATATTCTTGTTAAATGAATAAAGAAAGAAATGAAAAAAAAAGAGAAATTTTTTTTTATATGCTTATATATACATATATTATATAAATATGTATTAGAGAAAATTGTAAGTAGAATAAAGTTCTCCATGTAAAAAATAAAAATTAAAATATTAAAAATTAAAAAAAATTGTATAGACTTTTACGAACTGCAGTTATGGCTACGGCTATTATCTGTAGCTATATCTTCAATAATATTGAGTACATTTCGATATGTATTGAAAATTACATGATTTTTTATGCAAAGTCACTGAAGAGTTCTGGAACTTTTTTGATTAATCGAAAGACCTTCAATACATAGCAAAGGACATATTGAAAAAGCATGGGCTACAGTTATAGTTACAGATTATATCCGTAGCCATAGATTCCAGGCTTTTTTTTTTTCCTTGTTGTAATCTCTACCACCTTTGTGGGTCCTTTTATGAGGTATGTGTTATATCCAAACCGTCCATCTATTTGGTGAACTCGTTATAAGTCTTGAGAAGAAAAATAAGACAGATTTAGCTATCAATTGGACCACACTGTAAAAAACAATGAAAGATTGAACGTCTACCATTAAAACCCTTTTAGGAGTTATAGAAGTTTTGAATTATTACAAAATTTATTTTTCCTCTTCATCCGGGTCTTTTTGACCCTATGAATAGATTAGATGAAAAATAAATGTTATGGTGAATAAATTAGATGAAAAATAAATGTTACGGTGGGCCCTACAAAAGCTTTAACCGTGAAAATCAATTTTCTGCTGTTATATGTGGTGTGGTCCGGTTGATCTTTGGATATAATTTTTTTTTTGTAATAAATACGTAACTATGGGGCCACGTAACTTTGTAACTTTGATATCTTTTGAGCCGTTCGTACAACTCGGAGTTCGAAGAGTGTCAGCGCTCGTCTTTGAGCAGCGGCCTATCCGCTTGAAGGAAAAAGCAGGGGGCATTTTCGACCTTGGGCAAGGCGTCCGTACAGCTGGGGCGTATTCTTGAAAGAAAAGTCTCGTAATTGGGCCATAAATGGGTCGTACAGTCGTAAATTTCTCAAACCAAAGGCTAAAAGCCATGCAAGATGCAGAGCTATCGCGTGGAGCGGCTCTGCGTATACACAGCTGTTAGCTAGCGTGCCAGACACGTGCGAGATTCAAGCCATCCAGCAAGTCCGTCCGAGTCTATCTGGATTTCAATCAACAGTTAGGATACGATCTTAGAAACAGGCGTATGGGAAATGAAACTTAAAGCCCCGGTTTTTTGTTGTAAAATATTGATTTTAATAAAAAAATATTTTAATAATAAAAAAGTTGTTTTTTGAAAAACTTTTGGGGCTTTGGGAATAGTCCCACATGGGAAAGAGAAGAGAAAGAAAAGTGGTTTAAATGATAATAGTGGAGTACCATAATATTTGCCTACCTAGTCCGTGGACCATGGGACTTGCGTGTTCCAGTGCGAAGCACTGGAACACCGCGCACGCGCTCGCGCTCGAGCTCGCGCTCGGGCTCGGGCTCGGTCTCGGTCACGGTCTCGGTCTCGGGCTCGGTGCGAGGGCGTGGGCATGTGAGGCAGTGTGGCTGTAGAGGCGCTAGTGGCGCACTTCGCGAACCGCAGCGAGACGTGTGCGAGTCGCGGTGCGACTAGTGGCTAAGGCAGATGGTTGGTTGGACGAAAATCTAAAGGACTGAATGAGAGTCCCTTAGAATATATAGAGGGCTGGAAAAGAGCTGTTGCAGAAATTCTGTAACAGTTGTGCAATAAGTGCAGGGTCCAGCTGAAACTGCTGCATGGCTAGCCCCAACAGCTATAAAACGGCTAGCTGCTGTCTCACAACGGTCAGCATGCAGCAGCTTAATGGCCCATGCACAACGGTCAGAAAACGGCCATAAAACGGCTAGTTTTCTCAACAGCCAGAAAACGGTCATGGGATTTATTTCCCTGGACCATAACCCCCAGCCACCATAGCCTATAAAAGGAGGGCCTGGATAGGTTCCAAATCCATCTCAACTCACTCCATACGAATTCCAGAAAATAGCCTCTCCACTCATATATTCTAAGTGTTATCCAGCAATACAGCAAGGTGTCAACCTTAGCTTGAAGAACAGACCAGCGGTGTGGTCTAGGACGGTTCAACCAAACCAGCAGGCTGAAGATTAGAACTTAATCGAGCAAACCACTTTTCTATTTTCTTCTTTTCTTATTTTTGGAATTTTCCTTTATATTGTAATACTGCCAGAAATAGTGAAATTGAGTTCCATTTGGTGGGCCTTCGTGTTTGCTGAACGCAGACCCACACCAGGCTCGTCGTATCCTAGAAGCAATTTGCCTGTAACCTATCAGCATACTCAATTTACTTGAGTTGGGGCAAATAACGCTTTAAGGACAGCGTTTTCAGACGTGCTTCAGCCTGTCCATATTATTTTCGGTTTCCATATTATACAGAAACTACAGTAATCTGTATAAATTTCACAACAATCTTAAAGCGTTATTTCTAAAATGGAAGCCGATAGCGTTTCATCTATTAAATTGATGAATCAGGACTTGATACGTCTTGATCGGTTCGATGGAACCAATTTTACAAGATGGCAAGACAAGCTGAAATTTCTCCTGACGGCGCTGAAGATCTACTACATACTAGATCCAAATCTGCAAGCATTGCCTGAAGCAACCGACAAAGACACACCTGAGCAAGTGGCTGCCCGTGCTAAAAGAGCCGAAGACGAACTATTGTGTCGTGGACACATTCTGAACGCACTCTCCGACCGCCTGTACGATCTGTACCAACAGACATCATCAGCAAAGGAGATCTGGGCCGCACTGGAATTCAAGTACAAGGCTGAAGAAGAAGGGACCAACAAATTTCTCATCGCCAGGTATTTTGACTTCAGCATGGTAGATAATAAACCGCTGCTGCCCCAAATCCAAGAACTGCAGCTAATAGTAAACAAAATCAAAGCGATCAAAATCGATCTTCCTGAATCATTCCAAGTTGGGGCTATAATCGCTAAATTGCCACCAATGTGGAAAGACTATAGAAAGAAGTTGCTGCATAAAATCGAGGACTACACACTGGAACAAATCCAGAAACACCTAAGGATTGAGGAAGAATCCCGTAACCGCGATAAAAAGAATGATAACGGGAATGCCTCGTCCAAGGTACATGCAGTAGAAAACACCAATAACAAGAATCCCGAGAAAGATGATTCCCTAAAACCCAATAAAGGGAAATTCAAGAAAAACGCCCAAAAGAAGAACGGAAAGTTCAAAGGCCCATGCCATGTCTGTGGAAAAATCGGGCACTATGCTCGAGTATGCCGATATCGCAAATCTAAAAAAGAGGCAAGTGCAGTAGAAGAAGGCGATATCGTGGCTATGATCACTGAAGTGAATACCATCCAAGGCAAAGTTCCAGGCTGGTGGTATGATACTGCCGCTACAGTACATGTGTGCTACGACAAATCAGCCTTCAAAACCTATGAGGAATTGACCGATGGTCAAGAAGTCCAAATGGGTAATGAAGTCCGATCGAAGGTCGTCGGCAAAGGAACTGTCGAACTGATATTCACTTCTGGAAAGAAAGTGATTCTAACTAATGTACTGCACGTCCCAGACATGAGGCGAAACTTAGTTTCTGGGGATCTTCTGGGAAAACCAGGTATAAGGGTGGTATACGAGTCAGGAAAACTGATTCTATCCAAGAATGGGAATTTTGTTGGAAAGGGATATGCTTGTAACGGGATGGTTAAGTTTTCTCTGAATGAAAGTAGCACTTCTGCGTATATGGTTGAATCTGCTGGACTGTGGCATGATAGACTAGCCCATATAGGGTATAGTACTTTGAAGTTCATGGCTAAGAATGGTTTAATCTCATACACAGATAATGAAACTAATAAATGTGAAGTGTGCATACAATCCAAAATGACGAAAAAACCTTTTCCAAGTGTTGAAAGATCGTCTCAAATTTTGGATCTTGTGCACAGTGATATCTGTGAGTTAAACGGCATTCTTACTCGTGGAGGTAAACGGTACTTCATAACCTTTATAGATGATTGCTCTAGATATGTGTATGTTTATCTATTAAAGAGCAAAGATGAAGCATTGAACATGTTTAAGATATATAAAGCAGAAGTAGAGAATCAACTAAGTAAGAAGATAAAAATTCTCCGTAGCGATCGAGGAGGAGAATACTTCTCGAATGAATTCGATTACTTCTGTGAAGAACATGGATTGGTACATCAATGTACAGCTCCATACACACCTCAACAAAACGGAATAGCTGAAAGGAAGAATAGAACATTAGTAGAAATGGTCAACTCAATGCTAATAAAAGCAAAGTTGCCACTAAATCTGTGGGGTGAGGCACTGCTTGCAGCATGCCATATAATAAACAGACTTCCGTCTAAAAAATATAGAGTATCTCCATATGAAACATGGAGAGGTAGAAAACCTAACCTAGGATATCTTAAAGTGTGGGGGTGTCTTGCATACTGCAGAACTCCTGACCCAAAAAGAACCAAGTTAGGACCAAGAGCTATTAAGTGCGCCTTCGTAGGGTATGCACAAAATAGTAAAGCTTATAGACTTCTAGACATGGAGTCTAATACAATTATAGAATCAAGAGACGTTGAATTCTTTGAGAACTCACTATCCTTGGAGTCAAAGGATAATGAAATTCAAACTCCTAATAGAGAACCAAATAGCACAGCTCCACATATAATGGAAGCTCCCACTGAACCTCGTAGGAGTCAAAGAACTAGAATAGAGAAGAGTTTTGGAGATGACTATATAGACTCACAACGCATCATTTTTCATCTGGTAGAAGCAGATAGAGAAAATGTTATAAGACGAATACCTATAGTAATGACTATAGAAGATGATCCTAAAACATATAAGGAAGCTGTATCCTCTAGAGACTCAGCTTTTTGGAAAGAAGCTATAAATGATGAAATGGAATCTATACTATCAAATCAAACATGGGAACTAGTAAACTTACCTCCAGGTTCTAGACCCATAGGTTGCAAATGGGTATTTAGGAAGAAATATCACACTGATGGGACTATCCAAACCTTTAAAGCTCGACTAGTAGCTAAGGGTTTTAGACAAAAAGAAGGGATAGACTACTTTGACACATACTCACCTGTAGCTAGGATAACATCCATTAGGATATTATTTGCGCTAGCTTCCATACATCATCTTCACATCCACCAAATGGATGTAAAGACTGCTTTCCTGAACGGTGACCTCAATGAGGAGGTATACATGGAACAACCTGAAGGTTTCGTTCTACCAGGAAATGAAAACAAAGTATGTAGATTAGTCAAATCGCTGTATGGATTAAAACAAGCACCTAAACAATGGCATGAGAAGTTTGATTCCAAAATACTATCTCATGGTTTCATGCATAATGTAGCTGATAAATGCATATATTCTAAAAAAGATGGTAGTCATATCATTATTATCTGTTTATATGTTGATGATATGTTAATAATAAGTAATAAAATGGAAGGTGTGACTGAAACAAAGAAGTTTCTTTCTTCCGTATTTAAAATGAAGGATCTTGGACAAGTTGATACCATCTTAGGTGTCAAAGTTAAAAAATATTGTGGGGGTTATGCTTTGTGTCAATCTCATTATATTGAGAAGATACTAAACAAGTTTAACCATCTAAATATAAAGGAAGCAAAAATCCCATTTGATCCAAGTATCAAACTAAAAGAAAATACTGGAAGAACAGTTGCACAATTAGAATATGCGAGTGCTATAGGAAGTCTTATGTATGCTATGCAATGCACTAGACCTGATATCGCATATGCTGTGAGTAAACTTAGTAGGTTTACTAGTAACCCCAGTAATGAACACTGGAATGCAATCAGTAGAGTCCTTGGTTACTTAAAAGCAACCAAAGACTTAGGACTATTTTATTCAGAGTTTCCTGCCGTATTGGAAGGATATACCGATGCGAGCTGGATATCGAGTGCAGGGGACAATAAGTCTACTACAGGGTGGGTATTCACTCTAGGAGGTGCTGCTGTATCTTGGGGATCCAAGAAACAGACTTGCATAACGCACTCGACTATGGAGTCTGAATTTATAGCCCTAGCTGCAACAGGCAAAGAGGCTGAGTGGCTAAGGGATTTGTGTAAAGCCTATATCGGCTGTATCACTACATTGTGATAGTGAAGCCACATTAGCTAGAGCCTATAGCGGTACTTATAATGGTAAGTCTAGACATATTAGTCTTCGACATGATTATGTCAGACAATTGATTCAAGATGGAATCATTGCTATTTCATATGTGAAATCAAGCAATAACCTGGCAGATCCTTTCACTAAACCTCTACCGAGAGAGGTAGTAAAGGCTACATCTAGAGGGATGGGGTTGAAACTCTTCAACCAAAGTTCCACCAGTGATGGTAACCCAACCTAAAATCAGAAAATCTCTAATCTTGGGTTTAATGGGTAAGAACAAGTCACTGATAAGTGGAAAGTTTTCAGCACTAAATTATATAACCTCATCCATAATAGATAAGTGCTGAGCGTTACGAAAGAGGGTTGAGTCTTAGAACTCTTAATGAATTCCAGTCTTTAGGACAAGTGTCTTATAGTAACGGAGACACTGGAAGGATTTCACCTATATGAACGTAGAGATGGTGCCGTCTCTCATGAGAGTTAAGAGTTTTCTCTCGGGATCGTTCACGAATTAGGATAAGCACATGGCCATTAATTGTGCTGAGCAAGATTGTGGGAACTCTAACAACACATAGCGAATATGTGTGTGGTTTCTCCAACTCTGTTATCTAGAAATAACTGGTTCAAAGCTGCGGCTACCAGTCATTTCGATAGAGTTTTGAGATACTTACACTAAGGGAAGATTAAAATCGAAAGATATCTTTCTTTATGCATATAAGCTAATTCTTCTGGCAGTATGTTTAACCGAGAAAATATTTTTATAAAAAATCAAGTGGGGGATTGTTGTAAAATATTGATTTTAATAAAAAAATATTTTAATAATAAAAAAGTTGTTTTTTGAAAAACTTTTGGGGCTTTGGGAATAGTCCCACATGGGAAAGAGAAGAGAAAGAAAAGTGGTTTAAATGATAATAGTGGAGTACCATAATATTTGCCTACCTAGTCCGTGGACCATGGGACTTGCGTGTTCCAGTGCGAAGCACTGGAACACCGCGCACGCGCACGCGCACGCGCACGCGCTCGCGCTCGCGCTCGGGCTCGGGCTCGGTCTCGGTCTCGGTCTCGGTCTCGGTCACGGTCACGGTCACGGTCTCGGGCTCGGTGCGAGGGCGTGGGCATGTGAGGCAGTGTGGCTGTAGAGGCGCTAGTGGCGCTAGTGGCGCACTTTGCACTTCGCACGTGCGCATCGTGTCGCTCCCTTCGCGAACCGCAGCGAGACGTGTGCGAGTCGCGGTGCGACTAGTGGCTAAGGCAGATGGTTGGTTGGACGAAAATCTAAAGGACTGAATGAGAGTCCCTTAGAATATATAGAGGGCTGGAAAAGAGCTGTTGCAGAAATTCTGTAACAGCTGTGCAATAAGTGCAGGGTCCAGCTGAAACTGCTGCATGGCTAGCCCCAACAGCTATAAAACGGCTAGCTGCTGTCTCACAACGGTCAGCATGCAGCAGCTTAATGGCCCATGCACAACGGTCAGAAAACGGCCATAAAACGGCTAGTTTTCTCAACAGCCAGAAAACGGTCATGGGATTTATTTCCCTGGACCATAACCCCCAGCCACCATAGCCTATAAAAGGAGGGCCTGGATAGGTTCCAAATCCATCTCAACTCACTCCATACGAATTCCAGAAAATAGCCTCTCCACTCATATATTCTAAGTGTTATCCAGCAATACAGCAAGGTGTCAACCTTAGCTTGAAGAACAGACCAGCGGTGTGGTCTAGGACGGTTCAACCAAACCAGCAGGCTGAAGATTAGAACTTAATCGAGCAAACCACTTTTCTATTTTCTTCTTTTCTTATTTTTGGAATTTTCCTTTATATTGTAATACTGCCAGAAATAGTGAAATTGAGTTCCATTTGGTGGGCCTTCGTGTTTGCTGAACGCAGACCCACACCAGGCTCGTCGTATCCTAGAAGCAATTTGCCTGTAACCTATCAGCATACTCAATTTACTTGAGTTGGGGCAAATAACGCTTTAAGGACAGCGTTTTCAGACGTGCTTCAGCCTGTCTATATTATTTTCGGTTTCCATATTATACAGAAACTACAGTAATCTGTATAAATTTCACAACATTTTTTTGGTCGCGGCTTCAGTGGATCTACGGATCCACCAAGCGGGTGGATCCCTGACTGTGGGGCCCACATTGATCTATATTAGTTACATCCATTCAATACATTTGTTTTGAGACCTCATTTTAAGGTACTTTACCAAAAATAAAGGAAATCCAAATCTTAGGCAGACCACACAAGGAAACAATAGTGCTTAAATACTCACCATTAAAAACTTCTTTGGGGGCTACCGGAATGTTTATTTACCATCCAACCTGTTGATAAGGTCACGAAGACCTGGATCAAGGGATCACACAAATATCAGCTTGATACAAAATTTTTGTAGCCCATGAAATGCTTTTAATAGTCAATCAGGACTGTTTCGTGATGCGTGGTCCACTGCAGATTTAAATCTGCCTCATTTTTGTGATCATGACATAAAATAATCTTTCAAAACGGATGAACGGAGTATATTTAAGTTACATACATCACAGTGTGGGCCCCACATTCAGGCACTCGGTGGATCCCGAAGTCGCGCCCGGTTTTTGGGTTTTACGTTTGTTTCATAATCTGCGGCCCACCTGACCCGTGGAACGAGCTGATTTTTGGGCAAGGGAATCTAGAAGATGTTACTGATAGATGAATTGGATGTCGTAGATGTGTCATGCTGCACATGTGCAGCATCTGCACTAGCCGTCTTACATCTCTCTCAGCAAACGAAAGTGGCAATGGACCGATTAGGAGTGCACATAGAAGCCGGTAAAACCGTGGAACCGGATCAGAATTGACCAAACGGTATGGTTTGGTTCTGTTTTAGAGTGCACCGGTTCCAATTCCAATTCCAAAATTAAATAACTGATTACATCGGTGCAATTCTCAATTTTAGAATATGTAGAATCAAACCGAACTAACCGGTGAACCGATCCATAGAACTGAAATGTGGATTTGAACTACGGAACCTAACCGTGGAACCAAGTCTGGAACCAATCCTCTCTCTCTCTCTCCTCTCTTGCTGGTCCTCTCTCTCTAAAGAGCTCTCTCTCATCATTCAATTGGGTTGGATTATAAAAAGCCCAAAACAGTGAAATTGAAGAGTTTTAACACTCCTATTCCCGTTCGGTTCTAGAGTGCTAGCAATTCGGCTCCAGTTTCGAAAATCCTAGAACTATTATGATCGGTTCCATTTCAGTTTCACCCCAAAACCGGACCAAACCGATCATTGTGCACCTCGCCAATGTCGCCTGCTGAGCAGATGAGGCTAACCGGGATGGGCTTCGACCTATGAGCTTGGCCTGCAGGTTGGGTCAAACCTGGGCCGAACCAAACTTTCGGGCTTTGGCTTGGGCCTGCTGTGTTAGGCCTATTCTGGGTGCTGGGCTTGACGCATTGGCACACCTACTTGAAAATGCCAAAAGGGATTGTTGTTGATTGAGTTGTGCGCCACACTCCACCGACGTGGGTGGTGTGTTGTCTGTTGTCTCACCAAGTTCCGTGAACACGCCATTATGTATGATTTATATCCAAACCGTCCATCCATTTGGTGAGATCGTTTTTAGGCATGAGCCGAACAATAATGCTGATCGCTGACGTGTACCACGTACACCACAGAAAACTGTGGGAACAATGATTTCTTCCATTGAAATCTTCCTTGGGCCTACCATTATGTTTATTTTCGGAAGGGATTGCCTACTCCCCCGCCACTAGCCAATTGGTCGGTACTATGTGGGTCTCACCACGATGTATGTGTTTCATCTATACTGTCTGTCTATTTTTCTAGATCATTTTATGGTTTGAGACAAAAAATGAAGTGTATCTCAATCTCAAATGGACAATATTACAGGAAGTAGTGTTGAATGAGTGTCGTCCGTTAAAAACCTTTTTGGGGACATTAAAGTTTTGGATCAAGCTGATATTTGTTTTTTCCCTTCATCTGAGCCTGTATGACCTAATCAAAAGATTGGATGTCAAATAAACAGTACAGTGGGCCTTAGGAAGATTTTAACGGTGGACACCTGATATTTATATCCCTCTCATTTTTGGGATCAACCCTAAAATGATTAGTAAAAACGGATGAACGGAATGGATAAAACACATACATCATAGTGGGGATCACGAAGTACCGACCACAGCCACTGGGATGGTGTCAGGGGGACTAGCCAATCCTTTTCCTTTATTTTCCATCCACTGAGAAGTTTTCTAGGGTAAATTTTCAATACCCACTGCTTTATGTGGTGTGGTCTACTTGAGCTTTTTATCTGTCTCAGTTTTGAGATCAAGGGCTAAAACAATCTCATCAAATGGACGGATAGTTAGGATATAACACATACATCATGGTGGGGCTCACAAAACTTGGTGACGTGAACACACCACCATCCAAGGCCGGTGGTGTGTGACACACCATGCAATCCGCTCCCTTATAATAATATGTGATGTACTTTAGACGGCTCGAAGAACTAAGAGTAGAGGTATACATGAACTAAGCTAGCTTAGTTAACTGGCTCGACTCAACTTGAAAAAGCTCAATTAGACTTAGTTTGAAGTTGATTTCGAGCCAAGTTGAGCTGATGTTTGAGCTTGAAAATGAATTCGAATTGCCCAACTCAACTCAACTCAGGTCGAACCTAGCTTGAATCAAACTTGGATTAGACTAGTTTGGCGATGCGGTTACTTTAATATTAATGTTGCTCACCAAGTGTTTGATAAAATGACTCAAAAAATTATGGTTAGTGGTAAGAAAGGTATGTATATAAATTTAATGGCTTTTTTTTCTTGGTTTTTATGTTGCTTAGAAGATGTTTGATAAGATACCTATAAATTGATTGGTGTTGTCTAAAATATAGTAAAATTTTAAAGGTATAATCGTATTTGTAAAAATGCTGCGGCTTAATCTTCGTTCGAACTTAGCTCTGAATTGGCCCAAGTTGCTGACTGAATCGAGCCGAGCTGTCCAGGCTAGAGGACAGAGCCCATCCGAGTTTGAGCTGAGGTCAGCTAGTGGCGAGCTAAGCCCAACTCGACTCAATGTACACCCCTATTTTGGAAAAAGTGACACGTTTGAGAAGGGAAGTTACTTGATATTCACTGGCTACGCATGACGCCAATGTAGTTCGGCAAGAGACGCTGCCACTGGCGATGTGGCTAGTGGTTGGTGCTATGTGGGCCTCACCATGATCTATGTCTTTTATCCACACCGTTCATCCATTTTTACACGTCATTTTAATCATTTATCCCCTAAATGAGGCAGATCAAAATCTCAAGTGAACCACACCATGGGAAAACAGTAGTGAATGAACGTCTACAATTAGAAACCTCCTTAGGCCCACTGTAATTTTCATTTGACGACGTCCAAACCGTACTATGTACATTAGGTCATACAGACCAGAATGAAGGCAAAAAAGCAAATATCAGCTTGATCCATCTAAAACTTTTGCAGACCCGAGAATTTTTTCAATGGTGAGAATTCAATCAACACTGTGTAGCCCACTTGTACTTTTGATATACCTAAGTTTTAATTTTGTTTGATAAAATTATCTGAAAAAATGGATGGACGGCATGGATGAAACACATACATTATGTTAGGGTCCACGGTGCACCGACCAGCTAGTGGCAAGGGAGTAGCTTATCCGTTTCCGGCATGATACTCTGGCATGGGAGTGGATTAGGTGTTAGCCGGGTAGCCTTACCGTGAGGCCCACCTTGATGATGTGCTGTATATCAATACCGTCCATCCATTTCTCCAGCCCATTTTAGTCCGACTCCCAAGAACTGATTAGATCCAAATCTCAGGTGGACCGCACCACAAGAAACATTGGTGATTGAGTGTCTCACCGTAAAAATTCCAAAGGCCCATCGTAAGGTTTTCACGATGTTTATTTGCCATCCACCATTGTCGAGAAGACATAGATGAAGGGAAAATACAAATATAATTTTGATCCAATACTATTATGGCCAAAAAAAAGTTTTTAATGATCATACATCACGGTTTCCAGTTGTGTGATCCACCTTAGATTTGGATCTTCTAAAGGTTTGGTATCGCCTCCTAAAATGAGATGGAAAAACATATGAACGGCATTGATATACAACAAATACATCAAGGTGGGCCCACACGGTTAGGATAACACCTGGGTAATAGTTAACGGGAAAATTTGTGGCCCCATTGTATCTCATATATATTCCAAAAATCAAATTAAATCATATAATTATAAGCGTTGATTCGTGGATAATTATTTTCTGAAAAAGGAGCGTTGGATATTACAATTTTCCAACCCTTCGGCGCATGTCATCAATCGGATAATCATCTAATCTATGGGACCGACAGTTTTGAGCAACGTAAATTTTTCATTCCAATTGCAAATGGCAAGTGATTACAATGTCAAGAGATTTAGAATTTCTTCAATTTTAAGCTTATGCCCTAAAATGAGTTGATGAAACAGATGAACAGCCCGAATATAGAATACATACATCAAAGCGGGCAACAAAATAACGTCTTAGGAGCGGATTAGATGCATCCCTTGCTATACGGCCTACCTTGATGTAGTAGTCTATATCCATGTCATCCATCTATTTTGTCAGGTCATTTTAAGGCATGAGCCCAAAAAATGAAGTAAATTTATTTCTAAAGTGAACTATACTATAAGAAATAATGGTGATTGAATGTCAAACCATTAAAAACTTTTTTAGGCCTATCCTAATGTTTTCATAATGTTTATTTTCCATTCAACCTGTTATAATGTCACACAAACTTGTATGAAGGATTAAAAAAATATATAGATATTAGCTGGATCCAAAACTTGAATAGCTCACAAGAAGTTTTTAATGGATAATTAGCATTGTTTCCTTTGGTATGGTGCACCTGAGATTTGAATCTTCTTCATTTTTCTAGCTTTTTCCCCTTAAAATGAGCTGAATAAAATAAATAAATAATAATAATAATAATAATAAAGATAGATGACATGGATGTGAAATACATACATCAAGGTGTACGGGCCTCAACATCTTGTTCGTGCCCAGGCTACACCTAATCCACTCCCACAACTTAGTGGGTTAGGCTTTGGGGGCCACATTGATGTATGATTTGTATATCCATAGTGATGGGGTTTTTTTTTTCCGTGCTCGACCGATCGTGAGCCCTACATGACCGGTTGAGGGCTAGTGCACGACCAGTCGTGGAGTCGAGTCCTGACTCAACTTAAAGTCTAACGACTTTATACTATTTTTCTCCGAGGTGCTCGACCAGTTAAAGGTGGTTCTCAACCAGTCGTGGGTGACGCTCGACCGGTCGTGGCCTCATCTCGATTGGTCGTGGTTACACAGATTCGTTCCGCGATTTTGCAGATTGCGAAAATCTTAGTCCTTTCACAACTGGGATGCGGAAAAGAGTTTCCTAAAACTATAAATAAGGGTTCTTAGAGTTTTTCTAGATATGAAAAACAATACAAGAGGGTTTCCTAAAGGATTTACGGTCATCAAAGGTTTGAGAGAAAGAGAGAAAGAGAAAAAGAGAAAGAAGAAACTTGTAAAAGGAAAATTATGTTCGTAGAGGTAATCTACCATATCTCAGCGCTCTTACGTCCTCATATTCGGTGAGATCTCTCCGTTTTTCTTTTATTCTCTCATTGTTTATCCACTCCTGCGTGAGTGAAGACGGTTGTAACGTTCTACTTCATAGTGGATTGTTGTTCTGAACGAGGTCTCGTGGTTTTCACCTTTTTGAGGGTTTTTCACATAAAAATCTCTTGTGTGGTGTGCAATTTATGCTTTGATTTATTTCATTGTTTTATTATCCATAATTCTGGTTTGTTTCGGGAGGCTAGATCCTAAGGTTTTGTACAAAGCCCCCAACAAAGTGGTATCAGAGATAAGTTCATTGAACGGGTAGGATCAGTTTAAAATTATGGAAGGTGGCTCATCAAGGATGATCAGTCTTAATGGTTCTAACTGGACTATATGGAAGGCTAAGATGAAGGACTTACATTATTATAAGAACTTATATTCTCCAATTATAGGCATATTAGAAAAATTCAAAGATATGTCTAATGATGCTTGGAAGAAGATAAACCGGAAAGCGGTGAGGTTTATTAGACAATGGCTGGATGATTCTATATTCCACCATGTGTCTACAGAGACCTTAGCCGCTAGCCTATGGCTGAAAGTAGAAGGGTTGTATGAAAGGAAGACAGCCGATAATAAAATCTTTCTGATAAAGTGACTTATGAATCTCAAGTTCAAAGATGGTGATTCAATGGCCGAGCACATGAACGAGGTCAGCAATATAGTGAATCAGCTCTCTGCTATGAAAATGGTCCTGGATGATGAATCACAGTCTTTGCTATTGCTTAGTTCGTTGCCTGACAGTTGGGAGACATTGGTGGTGTCTCTAAGTAACTCCGTGCCCAACCGAAAGATATCCATAGAACAAGTAACTAGTTGTCTCTTCAATGAGGAGACAAAGAAGAAGTCTCAGGGGTCTACTCAGCAAGAGGCCCTTGTGACATAGGAACGGGGGAAAGGAAAGAACAGGAAGGGCGGGAAAGCCTAAGATAAATCAAGAGGCAAGTCGAGTACTAGGAAAGATGTTGAATGCTGAAATTGTGGTAAGAAGAGCCACTATAAGTATGAATGTCATAAGGCTAAAAACGACAAGGAAGGAAAAGGAAGACGAATCAGATTCCACTGCGGTCGCTTCAGATAGCGACATTGTGATTATTCTTTCTACAGATCATGATGTATATCTCACGGCTACGAGTCAGAACACCGACTGGGTGATTGACTCAAGAGCTTCTTTTCATGCGACTTTACACAGAAATTTTTTCACAAGCTACAAGTCAGGTGACTATGGGACCGTGAAGATGGAGAATTCTGGCGTATCAAAGATCGTAGGGGTTGGTGATATTTGTATGAAAACTGATGTGGGCTGCACATTGGTTCTCAAGGATGTGAGGTATATCTCAGACCTTCGCCTCAACTTGATCTAGACAGTAAGGTTGGATGACAATGGCTATGAAAGTCAGTTTATTGATGGGCGCTGAAAGCTCATCAAGGGTTCATTGATCGCAGCCAGATGAAAGAAGTGTTATACCCTTTACAAGGCAAGTGTCAGTGTGTGCAAGAGTGGGTTGAACGCAGCAGAAGATTTAGCTATTGACATGTGGCACAGGCATCTAGGCCACATGAGTGAAAAATGGCTTCAGCTACGAGTAAAGAAGCGGCTCCTTCCAAACGTGACAGGTACACCTCTTAAAACCTGTCTTGATTGTTTATTAGGAAAATAGCATAGAGTTTTATTTGTTAAAACTACTTCTCATGTTAATAAAGTGCATGCATTAGATTTGGTTTATTCTAATGTTTGTGGTCCTATGAGGACAAAAATCTTGGGTGGGGCATTATATTTTGTTACTTTTATAAATGATGCATCTATGAGGGTTTAGGCTTATGCTTTGAAATCCAAGGACGAGGTCTTTAGTGTGTTTAAATTGTTTCATGCTATGGTCAAGAGAGAGACAGGTAGATCATTGAAGTGCATCCACATTGACAACGGTGGTGAATACATTGACAACTTCTATGAGTATTATAAATCCCTACGTATACGGCATAAACAGATGGTTTGCAAGACCCCCCAGCATAATGGTGTAGCTGAGCGAATGAATCGCACCATTGTTGAGAAAATTAGATGCATGTTATCCCATGCGAAGTTATCCAAGACATTCTGGGGAGAAGCAATGCATACGACAGTGTATCTGATAAACAGGTCTCCATCAGCCTCGTTGAATGGAGAAGTGTCTGAGAAGGATGGACTGAACAGGATCCATCGTACAGTCATCTCAGGGTGTTTGGATGCAGGGCATCCGTTCACGTACTAAAGGACGAGAGGTCCAAGCTCGATATGAAAATCAGGCATTGTGTGTTCTTAGGGTATGGTTATGAAAAGTTCGGTTACAGATTATGGGATCCGACCAAGAAGAAACTCGTAAGGAGTAGAGATGTGGTTTTATTTGAAGATCAGTGTATAGAAGACATTGGTAAGCTAGAAAAGAACCAGCCTAGTTCAGGTGAGCTAGAGGACATGGATCCGATTATTCCTCCCATGGTGCCTGATAACGGGAGAGTACAGCAGGGTGCATAGGACAAGGGAGTTCCTTCAGAAGATAAACCAGGGGAGCAACCCCCACTTGATCCACCTATTGATCCACATGTGAGGAGATCATCTAAGGACAGACAGTCGTCCAAGAGATACTCGCCGCATGAGTACATTATGCTGGCTAATGGGGGAGAGCTAGAAGATTATTCTAAGGCCCTAGCCAATGAGCATAAGGAAGAGTGATTGAAAGTTATGCGAGAGGAGATGGAATCCTTGCATAAGAACCACACCTATGACATGGTGAAACTACCTAAGGGCAAGAAAGCTTTGAGCAACAAGTGGGTGTTCAGAAAGAAGGTTGAACAGAAGAATTCACAAACGAGGTTGAAGGCCAGACTTGTGATAAAAGGGTTCGGTCAGAAAAAAGGCATATACTTCGAAGAGATATTCTCACCAGTGGTAAAGATGACATTCATACGGGTGTTGCTTGGGTTGACGACTAGCATGGATCTGGAGATAGAGCAGTTAGATGTTAAAACCGCTTTCCTCCATGCTGACCTGGAAGAAGGGATTTACATGCACCAACTAGAAGGTTTCAAAGTTAAGGGCAAAGAGTATATAGTGTATAGGCTGAGAAAGAGCTTGTATGGGTTGAAACAAGCTCCACGACAATGGTACAATAAGTTCGACTCGTTTATTTTGAAGCATGGGTATGGTAGAATGGAGTTGTACCACTGTGTTTATGCGCAAGTTCTCAAATGGTGATTTCTTAGTTCTGCTGTTATACGTTGATAACATGCTCATCATGTGAAAAGACATCAAGAAGATCAACAGGCTGAAACATGAGTTGGGCAAGTCGTTTGCGATGAAAGACTTGGGCAGGGATAAACAGATCCTAGGAATGGAGATAACCCGTGACAGAATCTGTAGGAAGCTTTGGCTGTAACAAGAGCGGTATATTGAAAAAGTCCCATGGCGGTTCAATATGAATGCAGCGAAGCCGGTCAGTACTCTACTGGATGGTCACTTCAGATTGAGCGACAGACAGTGTCCCAATATAAAGGCAGAGGTGGAAGAGATACAAAAGATATCCTACGCTTCAGCTGTAGGAAGTTTGATGTATGCTATGGTGTGTACACGCCCAGACATAGCATATGCGGTTGGTATAGTCAGCCGGTATCTTGTCAATCTTGGCAAAGAGCATTGAGCAGCGGTGAAATGAATACTGCGGTATCTAAGAGGCTCATCCAGGTTGAGCCTATGCTATAGTGACGGAAAACCTGTGTTAGAGGGCTACACAGATGCAAATATGGCAAGTGACATAGATTTCAAGAAGTCTACATCAGGATTCATGTTCACATTTGCAGGGGGAGTGGTTTCTTAGCAGAACAAGCTACAAAAGGTCATAGCATTGTCAACGACAGAAGTTAAGTATATTGCAGTCATAAAAGCATGTAAAGAGATGTTTTGGATGAAAAAGTTCTTACAGGAACTTAGCCTAAAGCAAGAAGAGCACGTGGTTTATTACGATTGTCAGAGTGCTATATACTTAAGCAAGAATCCAAGTCAACATTCCAAGTCGAAGCACAGAGATTTGATATTACTAGATTAGGGATACTTTGAAACAGAAGGTATCACAGCTTGAGAAGGTCCACACAGACGATAATGGGTCAGATATAATGACTAAGGCTTTGCTCAAGGACAAGTTTGAGATTTGTAGAAATCAGACTGGCTTAAAGAAGGTGAATCCTTCCTGGGTCAAAAAGGTGGATCGAGATTTGATGGAGTTTTTTTTTCCCTTGCTCGACTGGTCGTGAGCCCTACATGACCGATCAAGGGCTGGTGCACAACCAGTAGTGGAGTCGAACCCTGACTCGACTCAAAATCCAGCGACTTTGGGCTATTTTTCTCTGGGGTGCTCGACCGGTCGAAGGTAGTTCTCGACCAGTCGTGGGTGGCGCTCGACCGGTCGTGGTTACGCAGATTCGTTCCGTGATTTTACGGATTGTGGAAATCTAAGTCCTTTCGCAACTGGGATACGGAAATGAGTTTTCTAAAACTATAAATAAGGGTTCTTAGGATTTTTCTAGATATGAAAAACAATACAAAATGGTTTCTTAAAGGGTTTAGGGCAATCAAAGGTGAGAGAGGAAGCTTGTAAAAGGAAGGTTATATTCGTAGAGGTGATCTACCATATCTCAACGCTCCTACGTCCTTGTAATCGGTGTGATCTCTCCGTTTTTCTTTTATTCTCTCATTGTTTATCTACTCCTGTGTGAGTGAAGATAGTTGTAACGTTCTACTTCATAATGGATTATTGATCTAGATGAGGTCCCGTGGTTTTTATCTCTTTGAGAGTTTTCCACGTAAAAATCTCTTGTGTAGTATGTGATTTATGCTTTGATTTATTTTATTGCTTTATTATCTATAATTCTGGTTTATTTTGGAAGGCTATATCCTAAAGTTTTTTGCAAGGCCTCCAACACATAAATTCAAATTTTGATGTGTGCTTTGAGGTTGAGGCATTTCTTGATAGAGATTATCATATTGCTTGAAAGCACACAGTCAATTATTGTTATAAGTGATGGGTTCTCAAATTCATACACTTCATACATACGTCTCTCTCTCTTCCCATTGGAGAATGTATATAAGCGCAGGTGCACAGGAAGTAGAAGACCGACGCATGACCCTCCACAGCCAACACTATGGCCGATCAAGGTACCCATTCTAAACACAATCTAATCCCCTATGCCAATACAAGTGTAGATCCTAGATTCTGCCGCAAAGATTTACCACATGCCGTCCTCCGTATTTGCATAGTTTAGCCGCGTTTCAAGTGGGGCGATGCTTTTGTAATCTAAACCATTAGTTTATTACATCCTACCATGGAGGGATATCTCAACAAAAGAATCTACCAGAGAAGGCTATAAGGGTGTGAATGGGTTGGGTTAGTGTTAGGCCAAGCTTTAAGCACAGCCCACATTGTTCAACATAGGTGCAAGTCCTACTTTGGCCCATAATGAGCCAAAATAGTCCAACTCGAGCTTGGCCCGAAATGTTGATGCTGGACCGAGCACAAGCCCAAGTGTTCTTAGGTGATCACATGACATGAAACAGACATGAGTTGCGCAACAGAGAATAGAATTTTAACATATTATGTATTTCACACAATTGCCTTTGCAAATCTTAATTGGTCGGGCGGTCCAGACTCGGGTCAGATCGATGGGTTGTTGTATACGGTCCAAACCAGGCCTGATTAATTAATGGTCATGATTTTTAAGCCAAGCCCATCCCTTGAGCCTAATACTCAAAACCCAAGATGGGGTTGAGGTGGGCTACGCCCAAAGCCTAATGGCCAGCCCAGCCCAGCCCATTGACATCCCTGGAATGCTAAATAGAGAAATGGTAGTGTAAACATTCAAGCGAAAAAGGTCACCATGGTCCATGAGGTTGTTGGGATTTTCAAACCTTGGATCCAACAATAACAGGGGTTGATTGATTGACCCACTGTGTATGTGGGATCATGTTTAGAAATTTCCTACACCGGAAGATCCTAAGTCGTTGATCAGTCTCCTACTAAAATGATGATTAAAAAGAAGTATAATAACAGCCTTTAAAAACCCAAACATTGGATGGCTAGGATTTTCCTTTTTTTTTTTTCAAAAGCAAGGATCATCTACCATTGGTGTCCGTAAGATCAATGGTCAAAACATTGGTTGCCTGGATGGGACACACCAATCCACCATTCACATCTTGATCACCATCATTTACATTTTATCTCTTCATTAATCATCCTAATGTTGAATTATTTTAGGAATAAAAAACTACACCGCTGTTTTAATTTCCAAAATGGAGAATAAGTGTATGAGAACAAAAAAATGTTGGGTATACATGTCATTACCCTAATCTATCCCTATCTATTAGCATGGCCTAACTAGAATCCAATGAAATGATTGCATTCTTTTAATGGGGGAAGATTTTTCCGTATTAAGATCTAAGATTCCCACCGTTGGATCCAACAACAAACAATGTCACATGGTCCCTCCAAATGAATCATGGATCTCAATCACTAGCATCATTCCTTTGGGTGGGGACACTTTCTCTGTGCACATGGCATAGTTGTATGGTCGATCTAGACCGTCCAAATCGCTGACTCATTTGTGGATGTAGCATAACCAAAAATCACAGGGGAAGATGCTTGTAATCTTCTGATTTTGCCCTTGGAATCTGGACCGCCCACTTTTGGACTTTTGACCTTCCATTTTGTAGCCATCAATTAGATGGTTAGGATTGTTCGATCCCTTTGATTTAAGACATGATCTTTCCACAGCGCGCCTCATCATTTCAATGGTCTAGATATTCATATAAGAGAGCTATATTTGAAGAGGATGCTACCATATTAACGGAATGGTCTTGAACTGGCCCGCTGCCATGTCATCAGAATGGTCTTGAACTGGAGCTGGGTATCGAGTCATGTCAGATCAAGTTAGGGCTGACCCAACTCGATTTAGTTTTGAAATATACATGATCCGAACTCGGCCCAACTCGGTACTGAGTCTATCATGCCTGACCCGATCCAAGTTTAGGTCTATCGTAGACTAATCCCAACCGAGTCCGTCACAATCACAAGTACCAGGTCGGGTCAAGTGCAGCGGATATTAAGGGCTAAAATCACAGCTCAAAACCTGAATTCACTTACTTGAATTGAAGCCTCTTCATCAGCTACCCTAGATCTAAGGTCAAGTTTCAAATTGAGTCAAATCAGTACTAAGTTGGATTTTGGGTCAAATTACTAGGTGACTCGAACTCAACTCAGTTTGAATTTGATTGAAGGAAGCCAACTGGATTACTCACCCACTCAGTTCAGATCGAGTGGGATGTGAATGAGTCAGACGAGTAGAGTTTGCCCAGTGGAGTCGTCCCGGGCCCAGCTCTATCCTGAACAATCACAGGAATCAGTCTATCACCTCCAATAAGGACGGTCCACTTTCATCGTACAAACGTGGCCAGCCTGATAAACTGATGAACCTGAGTTATGAGTTAGGAAGCATATCTAGCGGGGGCCACCTGATGAACCGTTCGGATCTTGCACAAATGCACCACGCTGACTCCTTCTCTGCGAGTAGCCAGTGGCGTGTACAAGGAGGAATTACATGATCCTTGAGCTACAGATATATATACATTGCATACTCGTGATTTCATTTTCCACCATGGCAGATCCAGACGGTTGTGGGGTGGGGCCCACCGTGGTTAGAGCTGTCCCATAAAATCTCCAAGATTCGAAGATGCCATTGACCTCTCTCACTTTTGCCATTGCATGATACACCATTTAGTGAATGTGCAGTTGTACAGCACCTAAGGCTGTGGACCTAAGCTTGAGATAATCATTCAATTCCAATTAAACATCTGTCATGGTTAGAAGTTGGTTTGAATTGGACCCATCCAACCAGACGTGGACCCCATCCATCACTGAAGTCTATTCATGACAATCAAACGGTTGGTAACAATTCAATGATCTCAATGACAAAAAGGCATTCGGCCAGATCTACGACAACTGTGTATATTAAGCTTACTCGACAAAACTTATTTATATTCACGCAAAATTTTATTCACATGCATTATTAATGTTCTTGGGCTGATTATCTATTGTTTCATACGGTGTGGTCCACCTGACAATTGAATTGGCATGATTTTCTGAGAATCCCATTTTCATGGTGTGGTGGTCTTGCTGGATGTGTCGGATGACGTATACAACCATGGGCCCACATGCAGCTGGTTGCATGAAAATTCTCACCTACAACAATGGCATAAACCTTTATTAAATATAACTTTGCAATATTTATTATAAAGCTTTGCTAGTGGCACATGTGTAGGCAATAAAGTTCATATACATGTGACACATGTGCCAGCACGAGATCCAATCCATCCGTTAAAAAACGATTAATGCCTCAGCTATTCATAGATCCACATTAGTCGAGGTTACAACAGTTTGCAAAATAAATGTACAGTTTGCAAAAAAAATGTACGGCTCTGAGAAAAGTTAGTTGAAGGTTTCTACTTTCTAACCCATGTACATTAAGTCTATACAGGAAAAGAAAAACAAAAACAAAAAGATACATGTGAAAGGTAGGGCCAACCCGATAGATGGATGAGATCCCGCACTTATACGCTGTGCTGGCACGTGTGGCTTGTAAATGAGTCTTATTGAACACGAGTGCACTTAGCATAGCTGTCTATTATAATAACGGTAGTGGTGAAGGGGACATCTTTAACCTCGATAGTATTTCAAAATGGTTACACTCTTATTTTATTAAGGATACCCTTTGGAGAACTTCAAAGAGTTTTTATATCTTTCCTAATCTTCTCCTTCTTGTTAATATTTATGTTTTCTTTAAGAGATTTGATTTTAATCATATCGATGGTTAACTAAATATCTTACATAGGGCTAAAAGGTGAAGCTTATAGCGTATTGGGATGTTTATTTTGCTTTGATTCTTTTTTATATTCAACTTCATTGATTTCTATTTTGAATTTAAGGAATATTTTCAATTATGGTCTATTGTGACTCAAATTACAATAGAAGCTGCGATAGCTTTAAATATTTTCTTTTCCATTATGAGATTGTAAGATTGATAAATTAAGAGGTTTAACCGACCAAAGACATAATTAAACTAAAACTCTTAAACAAAGCATAAAAACTAACTAAAATAAGAAGATTGGAGAAGAAGGAATGACTCTTTGAAGTTCTCTAACACTTTACTCTACTCTTCCAACCATAATTTGTGCTTAGAAACAATTAAGAAACTCATATTTATAGTAATGGCTTGGACCGACTTTGAAACCGTCTTAAATTTACGTAAAAAGTAACACTTTTGTTGGACCGAAGTTAAGTTCGGTCGAATTGAATTAAGGCTAAAAATCGCACTTTCTCGCTAGAGAATTATATGCGATTTCGGTTGAACTGAAGTTGGCTTCGATCGAACCGAATTAAGGCTAAAAAATTATACTTTTCGCTAGACTATTTTGTGCAATTTCAGTTGGACCGAAAGTCAGTTTAAGGACAATTCTACTTTAGACTCAGAATTCTAATATATGTTTTTTCAGGACAATTTTTTGGAATAGGTTTTTTTTTTTTTTTTTCAGAACAATTTTTTAGGATTCGTTTTCCTTACTTTAAATCTTTGATTCTCTTCATTCTTCACTTAGTTTTCTTGGATCTTTAGCATGTGAATTCTTCATTAATAATTTTCAAATCTTCAAATCTTCGTTTAGTAACCTTTTGAGCATAAATCTTCTTTTTGACATCAATTTCATCTTAAGCTCTCGAAATCACCTCGTACATGAAAATATACATAATTAAATCGATTAAGCACTATCATGTTTATCAAACCAAAGTATAAAAGAAAGAAATATGCAATATTTTACACTCAACAATATCAAAACTATTTTAAACTAAAAGATAAGTATTTAGATAATTTAGTAAAGTTATTCAACATAAATGTTGGACAATGCTCCCTCTCTTATTGCAATGACAAAAAATTACATTGATTTAATTTTTTTATCTAGCTTGATGAATATTAAATGGATGCTTGAGATAAAAATATTCAAATGTAAAAAATCAAGAGAAACGAGTATTTATAAATAGTTGAATCATTTGGGATTTTTATGATGAGCTCTCTAACAAATCTTATAAAAATTGAAAGTTTATATCTCTTCCCATTTACCAGTAATTTGATAAAAGAAAGTTAGGAAATCTTTTAAAATTTCTCATTTTTTATTCTCTCTCTATTCTTTCTTGTAAGACTTGAAAAAAAAAACCAACAACGGGGGATATCGAGGTGGAAAAATAAGATATGGGATGGGTGTTCTTTTCTTTTATCTTTTTCATTAACCTCTTCCTTTTGAGCATCGAAAGATCCCCTGAAAGCATGAACCCTTAACCATGTGGGCACATGCACCAACATGAAACATGTGAGAAATCAATTCTCCACCATATCTGGCCTTGATTTTTTGGGGAGTGCTCGTTAAAAGTGGACTCTACATGTTGAAGGGCTTGGAACTTATATAAATTTCCTAAAGTTGTATAAAGAATCATTGTAAGGCGTCATTTCGTTTCTGCTTAGTATGCATAATTTAAACCTAACCATCCGATCGGGCCCAAGTCTAAGTATATAGCTGTTTTTTATTTTCCATTACGATAGGCTGAGCCAGGGTCTCTTTTTGTTCACCTAGCTCGAGCCCGAATGAGCTGTATATGTTTTCCAGTGGAATATAATCTCGTTTAGTTTTTTTTTTTAAAAGGGGGGGATATGGAGGTGAAAAAAATTAGATATGGGGTGGGTGTTCTTTTCTTTTATCTTTTTCATTAACTTCTTCCTTTGAAGCTTTCGATGATCTACTGGAAGCATGAACCCTTAACCATGTGGACACATGCAACAACATGAAACATGTGAGAGATCAATCTTCCACCATATCTAGCCTTGATTTTTTGGGGAGTGCATGTTAAAAGTCGAGTCCGCATGTTGAAGGGCTTGGATCTTATACAAATTTCCTAAAGTTGTACAAAGAATCATTGTAGGGCGTCATTTCGTTTCTGCTTACTATGCGTAATTCAAACCTAACCATCCGATTGGGCCCAGGTCTAAGTATATAGCTGTTTTTTGTTTTCCATTACGATAGACTGAGCCAGGGTTTCTTTTTGTTCGCCTAGCTACCAACTTAGTTTAATTTAAAAGATGTCCACTACTAGCTACCAACACCACCAAGTTGGGGTGGTTTAAAGGTAGGTGGGAACCATTGTGATGTTTTCGAGAAATCCACTCCATTTATTTATTTTACAATTCTATATTATGACCAGTGCCCACAAATGAGGTAGATCCAAAACTCAAGAGAATAACAAGTGAGGAGAGAAATGCTTATTATTGAAGAGTTGTCTGGTCCACCATGATGTTTATATGCTATCCAAGCCTTTCATTAGGTCAATTTCACTCAAATGAACTAAAAACACAAACATTATACGAATTTAACACTTCTGTGGCCCTATGAGTGTTTCAACGGTAGTCATTTCCCTCCCCACCACCTATTGTGTGGTCCACTTGAGTTTTGGACCTGTCTCACTTTTGGGCACTTGTCCTTGCTTATACTCATTTTAGCACACTTACGTGTGTCATTGATATGTCACTATGTGTTGGCACGAGACGTTAAATAATGGGTGAAATCCTATTATTGCCCTCTATCATTGTTTGCATACAATCTGGCATGGCCATATTAAATAGCCCTAGGAGATGCCATGTGGCAACCGTGGCATGAATGGTGTAAATTAACTTCAAAAGGAGGAAGTAGAGACTTGTATAATGCTAGATTTAATAAAAAGAAAAAAGTATTCTATGTGAAAAAGCAAGGAATATTGCTCAGTTTCGAACGAAAGGCTGTGGAACTTTTCCGCAATGTACTAGGTGATTACGCCAACCATCTTGTCACGGAATTTAGTCCATACCAGACAATGAACAGATAGTTAAATCATGATTGTCTTTACACATGCTCAGTTCCAATTAATACCACGAATAGACTATCACATCACCGGCCATCTCACCACAAAAACCTTGTTCCAATCGAGCAACAAATAGATTGTCAAAGATCTGCTCTCCATCGGTAGTTTCACCATGACGCCTGGTTCCAATCAAGTGATGAACAGATGTCATCCCGCACATTACGATCATCCCGTTATGAAGCTTAATTCGGATTGGGCAACAAACGGATCATTGTTCCTCAAGCCAAATGTGAGTGCCATTATTATAAAAATTATTTTTAAAATAGCACTTTCAGCTTATATCTTCTTTATCTGTTTTAAGTGTTGAACATCGGTAGCGAATCACACTAAAAGAAAAATTCCTTAAAGTTTTATGTAACAATTCGTTTTCTATTTCAATGGTGGGCATCATATCCCATAGTTTCTTATGGTGTGGTCCACTTGAACTTTGGATTGACCTCATTTCTACGCCCATGTCATAACATAGGTGGGTAAAACTGATCGACAGAGTGGATTCATCTCAACGTCTTTGTAGGGCCCACCACATTTTTCTTAAAAAACCCCACCCGATTCCATCTCTTTCTCCTTTGTTACCGCACCAACGCCCACAAGACCTACACCAACTTTTCGCCATCCATCATGGTGGGCCCCCCAACTTCATCTGAACCGATCATCAAATCCGGATTCTCAAGAAACCCTGACCGTTGAAATCCCTCAAAAAAAAACCTCTAATGTGGCCCAATATGTGGTTGCATACGTGCCTGCCTAAAAGCTTTTAGGTAGAAGTGGTTAACATGACATACTTTATTATAAATCGATCACTATCTATAACACTAGACTCTAAGGTTGTAGAGAAATTTTGGACATGCAAGGATGTCGATTACACTGGGATGAGGATGCTCGCGTATCTAGCATACGTCCATGTATAAATTGAAAAAGGACGAAGTTGGATCCTAAATCTAGGAAGTGTATCTTTATCGGGTATGAGAAATGTATCAAGGGTTATAAGCTTTGGGATTAAGTTTTATAGAATGTTGTAACACCCCGGATTTTTACCAACCTAGAGTTAGGAGTCCTTAGGCAATGGGTCAACCATAGCACCTTGGTAACTTCTCAAAACTCGAGTCCAAAGCCAGAGAAATCATTTAAAACCTAATTCTTTAGAAATTTAACGTCTATTAGCCAGCGCTACACTAGATTTTCTGTAAAATTAGCACCAACCACTTTAAATACGATCTGTAAGACCCAAAACCTATAGAATCATTGACGCTATCTTACCCTGAGATCTAGGATCAATCTCTAGGCCCAGTTACCTTCGAGATCATTTGAAAACATTATATCGGACCTGGACCGCATGTCGAAAGTTTGATAGCATTGAACTTAGACCATTATGACCGCTTAGTTAGACTTGACAATCACCTAGAAAATCAAGCCCAACCGATGTCCTGAGACCATTTTATTGATTCCAAAGTGAAGAGAGTAAGAAAAGAAAGATTTTTAGAAAAATTAATTATATTTTTAAAAAATCTGGAACGGTTCACTTGCGCGTAATTTTTAAGCGTTCTGACCGTTAGAATTCGACCCAAATTTACCCTCGGATCAGGATAGGTGGCCCTTACATGTCATAGTACGTATAGCTCTGATCGAGTTCCCGTAACCGTTGAACTGAAACTGGTCCGCCACGGTCAATCTGGAAATCCGACCGGAATGAAAATTAGCTTGACGTAGATCAAATATTAGAGAGCTTAAGTCCGACCGCATTTAATAACAGGACCTCCAGAAATGCTCCGTTGGATCGGAACAGACCCGATTTGGTTATAACCTAAGTATACCTTGGCCTTAAGTCTATTTTTGTCAAGTTTAGGCTTATAAATAGGGCTTAAAACCCTCATTCCAAATCCCATACGAATTTCTAAACCCTAGCTTTTCAAGAGAGAGAAAGAGAGAGAGAGAGTAGGAGATTCACCCAGGGATTCTACCCTGCAGCTCCATGTGCTTCAAAACCACTATTGTATCGCTATTATGGCCTTTCTGATTCCATTATTGGGTAAGTTAAGCTAACTCTAACCTGCTTTGAAGCTTAAATTAGCTGTAGTAGAGTTCTAGCTAACCTGTTTCATGCCATAGGTAGCGTATCCACCGTTGACGAAGACATATCGTCTGAATCCTATCCATTTCGCATTTTCTGGTTTAAGGTGCGGACTATATACGTTTAAGTTATGGTTTTCAACACTTTCAATGTTAAGTAATGATTTATTATTGCCTAGGATGCTATTTCACATGTACAAAGTGTTGTCCGTTTTGATTTTCAGTTATACATTAATTATGTTGAATATATTGTATTCCTCGTATTTGTAGAAAATACCGTATACGTATGAAATTTGGATTTGTGATTAACATGATTATTTGCTGTGAATATATACTTGTTACAGGTGTGACAACTCCTTAGCAAAAGAACTTGCCCTAAATTACGCCACATTCAATATACGCTATATATGTAAAAGTGTGTAGCTCACGTGTTTGTGAAAATATTTAAATGAATACGGAACCCGGATTCATGCATGCCATGATTATCTCTCGTAGGTATATGCAAGTGATATATGGGGCAACTCCCTAGTGAAAGGATTTAGTCAAATACATGATATATCAACATACGGTATGTAGTTAGCATGTGTAGCCTAAGTGTTTGTGAAAATGACTAAATGAGTATGGAATTTGCTTTCATGTTTGCCATGACTAATTGTCATGGATATATGATTGTTGTATGGGCGATAACCCTTTGACGAAAGGATTTTTTCTAATATGTATGCTAATGAATACACAATATGTATGATGCAATGTGTAGACTAAGTGTATGTAAAAGTGTCTGAATGAGTTAGTAGTTAGTAAAAATGTGATTGTTAAGGTTGTTGAGATATGAATCTCAATCACAATACTTGAGTATATGATTTTCTCCATGCATTGTGTAACTTAGATTATTTGTATTAACTGTGTATATGATTTCCTCAATGAATTGAATAACTTAGATAAATCATGTTAAAGGTGTATATGATTTCTTCCATGTATTGTATTTACATTTAAGTTATACTTCATGAATGTCCACATGATTGTAGGATATGCTTCATATGCCTGTTATGAAATTTATATGTGATTGGGGCCGTACTACAGTCCAAGTAATCGGTAAGCGTACTCCAAATGGTGGTTGAGATTGTTCACCACGTAGGATGAGTTTAATTAATCCGAGTCGTGCTTGGGATGTTCGACAGTGCTTAGGCCACACGGAGTGCTTATACATTCCATGTCGTTCAACTCAACATACGCTTGGCCTAGTTGAGCTTATCAACTAACCCGATTGACTAATGTTTGTTCACCATGTTTGGTCACAACTGTTTGAATCTAAGGCACTGAGCTTACCAGTGAAACTCCCGTTAACCATGGTACCAAGATCCCCTAAGACTCATGAGCCGGGCATGGTGGTATGGGACACTATGGTCGAGCTGTTGGCCTACGCTAGGGCCACAAACCTCCTCGTAATGACAAGTGAGCACACTACTCTGAGCAGATTATGGTAGTATGGGACACTATATTCTTGCTGTCGGCCTACATTGTTTGGTGATGGGGCAGTGGAGCAACGATTGCAGGCAACAGCCCTGGCAACCCTCTGTAGTGACCTTGAGTTTATCCTGACACTGTATAGGGGCGACGAGTCTTATTGTAGTCTTAAGGATATAAATAGGCCTGTATTGATAAGGTGATGGAGGAGTGGTGTAACGATTGCGCGCAACAGCCCTTACAGTCTTTGCAGCGACCTAGAACCGTAATATCGTATGAGATTTTTTAGGATTGACAACCCTAGAATGAATCAACGTTGAAAAATGATACAAGGGAGGTGTCTTAGCTTCTCAATCCTGCTGTATGAAACGGACTAATAAGAACTTGGTAAGCATATTCATAACATCGCATTGCATGTGCTAACGACGTTGGTGATAGAGCATTGAAGAAGTGAGTTATGCCGCGATCGTTAGATGATGTCGCAGAGGGGATTGTGGTGAGGGCATGTATCATTCTTCATACCATCCTTACATTAACAAGAGTATCTAGGACCTATTTGATTGTACTGCTTTATCATTACTGCTTGATTAAATTGATAACATGTTAACCTTTACTGTATAGATCTCACTGAGTTAGCTACTCACTCCCACGTTATGGGACAATGTTGGCGACACCAACCAGTCTCTATTTTAGTTACAGATGATGGCGATGCTTGCGAAGCAGAGCCGGACTTTATGATAATGAGGAAGATTTCTCCTATATGCAGGTTCTGATCGACGGGGTAAAGGGTTATTGATTAGATGCCAATACACTTGGTATTTTACCTTTTATTTAAACACCCATGTATATTCTTTTCTTTCTATTTTTAGAGTACATATGTATATATTTAACCTGGTAACATGTTCATACTCTGGAGACTTATAACAGTCTATATATGTTATATATACTATCACAGTCTTCCGCTCGCATAATTTAACTGTCTCTAGAGTATGATATGCTGTTTTGGCTTAATCCCACTCATGTTTTCTGCAATAATATGAACAACATTCATCTATCATTGAAAATGTTGTGTAAGTGATGTTCTGAAACTCGGGAGTGGAGTTTATGCTCGACCCTCGATTTTCGGGATGTTACAAATGTGGTCATTAGCAGATATGTCATTTTGATGAGGCATCAATATTGAAGGCCAACAAGGACATTATAGAGAAGTCGGAAAAATATGATGAGGCCGAAAGTTTGTCAGTGTAGGTGGAGCCAGTTGAGTACTGAAGGTGAAATTCAATAAGAGCAAAAAACTGGTTGAAACAATTAGTCGGATACCTAGGATGGTATATCCAAGAACATAGAGAAAAAGAACCATTAGAGCCCTAGTTCGATATGGGTGATTTATACAATAGAAGTCCATTGTGAGATATGGTTTTACATTAGCAGGAAGATCGATATGTTGGAGATTTACACTACAATCTACAATAGCATTGTCTACAACCGATGTGGAATATATGATTGCAATAGAGGCATTAAATGATGAATTATTGTTGAAAGGTCTAATAAAAGAATTCAGGTTGAAACATGAGGCGATTTGGTTACATTGTGATAATTAGAGTGTTATCCATTTAGTGATGAATCAGGTATATCACGCGAGGACTAAGCACATCGATGTGAGCTTCCATAAGATACAGGAATTCATTAGTACTTCAGGAGAAATTCTATTTCATAAGATTCACACAGATGAGTATGCCGCAAACATGTTGATAAAGCGACCACAAAGAATTTCAAACATCGCTTGGGCTTAATTAATGTCTCCAGCCATTAATAAGATTGGGCATCCTTGCACAAGGGTACAAATGGAGCTACGTTCCAGGTGAAGATTGGGCACCCTTGCATGAGAGATTTTCAAGGTGACTTGGTAGAATACAAGTTAAGGTGGAAATTGTTATGCAGGATACCTTGGATTCTGTCAATCTGATGGTGCAGAGAAGGCCATTATCAGTTTGAATGGTATCCCATTGGTTCAACCAAATTAGTGTGTGAATCTCAGTTAGTACTTTATGAAGTACATTTTTTGGTTCGACCAATATGTATGAGTTAGTTTATCAGTCTGACCAATAGGTTATGCAATTTAGCACAAATTGAGATATTTAGGTCTGTTTTTAATTAAAGCTTAATAATGGAACAAAAGTTTTTACGAGGCAAGAGGGTTCTAGACACTTGTAAGGGCTTGGGAAGGGATTTTATCAAGGAGTTAGGGTTTTCGTAGATGCACATCGTAAGGGGTGATCGAGTTTTGACTGTAATTAAAAAAGGTGAGTGGTATAAACTCTAAGGTTTTTTATAACGTCCCGTCCAACCAGCACAGTTTCCTGGGGCATCCACGTAGGATTTGCCGCAGGGCCATTAGTTTAAACCACTCATGGTGGGGTACCACAAGTTAATTAACCCATTAGAGTAAACTAGACAAGCCATGATAAGGCCTAGTGTAGGCCACTAAGTCAGATGACTGTTTACACTTAGCATCAGCCTGTACAGACTATACCGAGGCGCAAGAAGGTCGAAAAATTATAAAAATTTAGAGAACCTTAGATCTCACTAAGCTTGTGGTCCATCGCGGACAAGGGACTCATTGGACACTCAGAAACTAATTATCAGAGCCGTTCCAACAACTCATGTCAACTCACCCAAGGCCAAAGTTGAAATTTGGCATTGGTAAATGAAATTAAGACTCCAAACTTTTCAGCCATCGCATTTCTTCAAAATTTACGGTGAAGGTCTAAGGTAGTGTCCTACGCCCATATACAAAATCTAGGACCCGATTGTGGTACGACGACCGTTGATCACAAATCGAACCCGTACGACCAAACCCTATATCTAATCGTTCTCAAATTTTTCATGGCCCTTCATCGGGCCATGTACTATCTATCTTATAAGTTTCATGGCTAGGGGGCCACCAGAACTATCCCAATAACCGAAATAGACCCATAGGGCCACTTAAAGATCGGGACCGTATGGTCAAACCCCATATTCATTCATCCTTTTGATTCCAAACGTTACATGGATCCTTGTTGGGCCATGAGACACTTACACCCCTAATTTGGTGACCAAATGAGTGTTAGGGCCACCCCAACACCAATAGTGAGTCCTAGTAGGCTATTTTAGGAATTTGAAGAAACTTAAGGCCAAAGGGCCCAAGTCTAGCAAATAAACCCTAACCCTTATCTCATAACTCTCACCACAACCACCATTACCAAGGGACTAAAGAGAGGGCTAGAGAGCAAGGAGAGAAGAAAGAGTGTGTGAAAGAGATTCAAGGTGGACCTTAGATTGAGTTGGGTCCCAAGAGAATCAACCCTTCCAACTCTCTATCCTTTCTCCAAAGGAAACTCTCCACCACAATCTCCACAACCGTCTATGGGACATCTAGGTAAAATCCTTCACCTATTTTTCTTGAAACCCATGTATTGAGGAAGGATTGACATAGATTTCTCACATGCAAGAACTTGTTTTAGGGATTTCGGCCGATCGACCTCAAAGCCCTCTTTCCTAGGACGTTTTCCAAATCTCCAACCATCCGTAGGTGCGGACTATTGTTCTTAGGTGGCTTAGCACCAATTGTAGTATGAGGCTAATGATTTTGATTACTTGGATGCCATATTTTGAGAACCTAATGAAACCCTAAAAATTGTATGATTGTTGACATTGTATGAAATTGTATGTTTGGTTCTCATGATGTTGTTCTTGCTTCTCACATGATTTGTGTATGGATGATTACATATTCATGCCTTATTGATTTTTTTCAATGTATTGTTGCTTCATAGTAGATACGATTTCATTACTCTTATGCCTATGATTTCTTAAGATGGAGGAAGTGCTTAACTTCCTCACATGCACACACACTCACATGCACTTGCTTCTTGATATTGTTAGCCTTGCTTGCTATGAGAATCTGAATTATATGTTGAGAAGTATGAGAACATGATGTTGTTTATTCTAGTGACACATTAGTAGTTGGCATGTTATGAATCACTAGTCATACCCTTGGGTTGGCCAGAAACATGAGGAGAGTGAAGGAGGTTCCGTTGGTAGGACCGCCTCAAGGCTAAACCCACAGATTTGGGCGAGTGCGTGTGGGTGACAGTAGTTAGACTGCATGGCTTGCTTGCACTCGATGTCGTTCCGTCACGCACTTGCCTGGACTCGTACGGTCTAGTCTACAGGCTGACCAACCTTATTTGTTAACCCTGTTTGCTCACATATGTATGGAACCTGAACCACCCTATAACCGTTGTAGCCCATCAATAAACCACTTGAAATTGGTCCACAGCCTCGTGAGTCGGGCATGGTGGAATGGGACACTGTGTCTGAGCTGTCGGCCTACGCTGGGGTGTCATTCCTCCCCATAGTGACCGTGAGCGATCTCCTTCACTTGACACTCCTCATGTGCTTGAAGTCGAGAATGAGGAACCCAACGGGATCACTAACCGCGGGGTCTTGGCCTCACGCATTGGGGGGCCTTGGCCTCGCCCCCAGCTTAGGGCATTGATACGTAAGGTGTATCAAATTTTCCAATCTGCCGGATGACTGGACTTAACTAATAACTCAACTAACTTGATCGCATTGCATCGCACTATTTAGGGTGGCGACTCGGAAGTCAAGGTCGCTCTGAAGGAGTGCTGACATACGTGGTCGTTAGATGGAATCGCTCGAGGGAACGTTGTGGCGAGGGCATACATCATATCATTACGCATGGATGCATTTTAATAAGAGTTGCTAGGTGTTGATGATTGGTTGTGTTTCATTAAATTCATATTATAATTGATGCCTGTTATAACTTAAGATTAATAGCATCCACTAAGTTGATACTCACTCCCACTCTGGGACGGCGTTTTAAAACATCAACCAGACTCGTTCATAGATGTAGGTGATTTAGGGCATGGGGAGCCTGGTGAGGTGAACTAAGAGGAGGAGGACGAGCTGTCCTACTTCCAGTTGATGGACAGCTCTCTGCCAGCTTGAGGGGCGGGATTGGATCACTGAGTAGTGGGCTCGGCTCTATTCTTTTGGACACTATTTTTTGTGATTTGTGGATAACGCCACGTGCGATCTCCTTTATTCTTTTAAAGATATATGTATATATATATATATATATATATATATATATATATATATTTATATTTGAATCTTTCATTTTAATGGATTTGTATAGTTATGCTTCATGCTCCCAAAAATTCTAAGTTGCGCAATTAAACTTGATTATTCATGAATCCATAAAATTGATGATAAGTGACACTCGAGAACTCAGGAGTCGAATGTATACATGACCCCCAATTTTTAGGGTGTTACAAGTTGGTATCAGAGCAATAGTTTAGAATCTATTGGGTCATGGGTCATGAACTCACTAACGCGTCCACTGATTTAGGAGAGGGAACACAATAGCGAATCTAGAACGATAGGAAACGCCACAGAAACTTAAAATGCTAGGAACCATTCCAACACTTGGATCAACAATTCTTAGATGGAAGGTAAGACTTCTAGGGAGTTAGAATTGGGGAGCAAGAAAGTGAAGAGTCGCTAAGTTTCGGTTTCGAGTGTCTTGCAATACATTGGCTCATTGATAGAAATGAGCCGAAAGCAGAGCAAGTAGCTTGACGAAACCATCGACGTAGACCGAATGAGTGCATATCGGGCCAAACTCGATAATTCCGACCCATTCGGGGATAGGAATCCACAGATAAGTGAAAACTCATCGGAATTGGTAGCAAAGGAGATAAATTGAGTTTTAACCTCTAACCAGGAGAAATCTCACGAAACCATTAGGTTCATTGCATAGAACAGTATCTCCTACCCCAAATTCATATATGGCATGTCCCGGGCGACCTTAACAGCGCCTGAAAAGATCGCTAAATGAAAGGGACCCAACCAGAGGGTGGGCATCCCCATGCCTAACTGTCCAGAGGGTGGAAATCCTCACGCCGGGCAGGCGTCCCCATGCCCCATGGTCCAACGGTCCGGCGTTGCGATGCCCGGGCTTGAAAATGTGACTTGTTGCCCCCCCTTGACTTGCAAATAGGTGTGGGGCTCACCCTTCTTGCTATTTGGGGATGTTTAAAGGCCAAATCTCCCTATTTCCAACCCATTTCACCCCATCTAAACTCACTCCAAACCCCAAAACCCATTTTCCCTCCTCTCGCTTTCCCATTGTAGATCTACTTCAAACCCATATTATTCTTCTTCACAACTCTCAAATCTATTCTTTCAATCTCACTTCAACCCTCTCACTCTCTTATCTATAAAACCCACTTCAAACCCATCTTCTTCTCCTTTACAAGACTCATCCCATCTCAACACCCATTCTCAATCCCACTCCCTTCACCCATTTACTCTCAAAACCCAACATCAATCCTCTTCAATCTAACCCATCTCAAATTTCATTTTCTCAAAACCCATTCTAACCCTTCTCATATCTCATTTCCCCAACTCATTTCTTAAACATTTCTCAACTCTCATTCCCTTACTCCATTTTCATAAAACCATCTTAATCCCTCCTCAAATACCGCACCCTCAACTCATCTTCAAATCCACCTTGTTCAACATCACCTCCAACCCATTCTTAACTTCATCCCTTCCAAAACCCATCCCATTCTCCAGACCACCCACAAAACCCCTTCAACAATCCATTTCAAACCCATTCATCCAATCTCACTCCATACAATTTTCAACCCTTATTACCCCAAGTCCCTTCTCCAACATCTTTCTTAAACCCATCCAAAATCCTTCCCACTACCCATTCCAACCAACCCATTTCAAACTCCTTCCCACATTTCATTTTTCAACCCATCATATTCTACAACCCACTTCCAACTCTTTCCAAGCTCCCATTCCCCAACTCCATCTCTTCCAAACCCCATCCCATTCTCAAGATCATTACCAAAACCCCTTCAACAAACCCATTCCAAACCCATTACCCTATCTACACATTCTCAATGACCATCAATCTCCTTGCTAAGGAATCGGTGATTCTTTCATTTATGGGGAAGAAAAGACTGGCAACTGCCAAGCCGAAAGAGGCGAAGCAAGCAGAAGGCCGATCCCAAGGGGAAGGAAATCGCGGAAGTCCGACCCAAGCGCAGAAATGACTCTCAAGGGGCTCTCGCGATTCGAGCGCCCCGACCATCCATTGAAGATAAAGCAAATTTCTTAGTGCGCCGCGTCGCCTTCGAGGCCTCTGTGGAGGAGCATCTGTTTGACGATATCGCCATACTTGACTGACTCATAAAAAGGGATGGTGTCCAATCTTCTATGGAGACTATCAGACAAACGAAGGTTAAGCTAGGGCTTTCTATGTGCGGATTAGAAACCCTCAATTTGCATCTGGGCTTTGATCTGGTGGTAGGAGGCAAGAGGTTCCCAATTGGTGTGGAGCTCATTGTCAGCGTACTCGGGGTGCCATGTGTCAAAGTGTAGATCGAAGAGAAGGATTTGGATATGAGTCGAGCCTAGCTGTATAGAGTGGGCGGATTGGACAAATTCTGTGCCGACAGAGCTAGTGGGTGATGATGTGTTAAACAAGATGAAAATAGGCCCCAAGAAATAATAGGCCCACATCGACCAATACGGGGAACCTGTTGAAGAAGAAGAGGAAGGCAGCAAAGATGATGAAGACGATAAGAGTGATAAGGGGGAGGAAGGAGATGAAAATGCTGAGCAAATTGAGGAGATCCAGGAAGTTGGCAGGGAGCAACTTGCCGCTTCTGACATGCCCGAGCGCTGAGAGGCGCTCGACGCTAGACTGACTAGAATGGAGGAAACCCAAGCAAGGCACCAAGCGAAGCAGGAAAAGTGAAACAAGAAGATGTATTGGGCCATAAAGGCTTTGATTTGCTGTAGCAAGGGGGAAGAAGCACCTCTACTTTCACCCGACCCAGACGAGTAACAGCATCACCTTATTGATAATGAATAGTTTGCTTTAAGTTGATTAAGTTAAATCCCATGTACTGAAATAGTTATTACTTTTGCTTAATTAGATTACATTTTTCCTTCGCCTAGCATGTTTAAGTAGTGCTTGTAATCCATGTTGTAACATGTAACTGGCCATGTTTATGACATTTTGAAATTAATGCTAATGTATGGATCGACTTGAAGTTCTCTTTGTTTAAAGTGTGTCTTACCTGTGTTGTGGTTATATTCATGAATGATAGGCTATAGGTCTTGTATGCACAGTATACGCGATGCTCTAATGACTAATACTTTAAGGAATTTCTTTCCAGGAAATGCCTCCGCGAGCGGAGGGTTGATATGTCCGCCTATCTCACGGCGGCCTAGTTAATAGGGACCAGATCCCCAATGATCACCAAGGCCCCCAAGGGGCGAATGGCTCCCAAAATATGGGTAGCACTACCAACAAGGCGGCCCCCAATGCACCGCCACCGCAAGCCGCGACACCCGTACCTCCTCCACCTCAGGCCATGGATCAGATGGGCCAAATGTTACATCTTATGCAACAACTATAACAAATGATGTCTGCTAATATGCAACGACAGCAGAAGATGATGGCCACTATGATAGGAGTCATGGCCCAGAACTTTGGCATACAACAACTGGAATCACTTGCCATGGCCGCGCCGCGAACAACATAAGCAATCTCTTTGAGCGGTTCTAGCGATATAGGCCGCGTATGTTTGCCGGCACACACCGCCCTGAGGAAGCGAAGTATTGGCTCAATCGAGTCACCAAGCTACTTTAGCTTCTCCACTGTTCTGATGCGGAGAGTGTCGAGCTCCTCTCATACCTCTTTGAGAAAGAGGCAGACCTATGGTGGGAGAGTGTTCTCCTGTCCGTTTTCAAGAAGCACGTATGGACGTGGGAGGACTTCGAGAGCCGCTTCAACGAAAAATACCTCCCTCAGACGTACTAGAACGAGAGGAAAAATGAGTTCCTCCGCCTCCAACAAGGGGGAATGACCGTGGTGCGGTATAAGAACTGGTTCACGAAACTATCGCCAATGAAGCATTTGAGATGACCGCCAATGAAGCAATTAAGATGAGACGATTCACGGTGGGATTGAGGAGCGACATTCACTCTAAGATATGTTGTCCCAGCATCAGGACATACGCCAAGCTCGTTGAGATGTCGATACGGGTTGAGCAGGATGAGGAGCGTGTCTCACTAGCCCGTTCATAATTGGGGCCACGAACTAGGATGGAAGGCCCGTCCTCTTTATTTGCCAGAAAAAGGCCGTGCCCAAACTCTCCGTCCAAGCTAGTTGTCGCACCAGCTCCCTCTACACGACCTACACAGACATGTAGCTATTGTCGGAGAGTTGGCCACTCAGAGCCATATTGTTTTACGAGGATGAGGGACCTCGGTTTCACTCCACCTCAACGCAACAACAGGCCCCCACAGCAGGCGTTGTAGATTTCTCCCCTACGGACGATGGGGCCTAGCCAGCAGTTCTGCCGCCCTCCTGCACCACAAGTCAGGCTGCCTCAACAGCCCATGCAGCGGCCGAACCTTCCTCAGCAGGCACGAGTCCATGCACTAGCAACCGAGGGCCAGGATGCCGTCATCCCCACTCCTACAACCTTCGAAGTGATGACCCACATTCAAGGTACTCCCATATTATTCTTGGTGGACAGTGGATCCATTGCTTCTCTCATATCACATGCGATTGTCAAGCACCCAGGACTACGCTCTACCCCCTTCGTAGGGGTAAAGATCATTGTCGTCGCCGGTACTTTCTCGAAAGCAATGAAGATATGTCATGATTGCCCTATTGACTTGGGATGCAAGGTGGCACTTGGGGATCTGATAGTTACCAAGATCTTTCATTATGACGTCATCCTGTGCATGGATTGGTTGACCATGATGAAGGCAGAGATTGACTGTGACACTCTGACAGTGAAAATATACGAAGGCGACGACACTTCTCTCACATTCTCAGTCCAGGTTTGCCACGATCGTAGGATTTTATGTTATGCTTCATTGGAGGACGGGTATGACGGACCCTCATTAACACACACTCTCGTAGTCCAAGATTTTAGTGATGTGTTTAAAGCCATACCAGGGCTTCCTCCTCGACGTGAGATAGATTTCACTATCGATCTGACTCTGGGTGCTAAGCCCATCTCCTTGCCTACTTACCGTATGCCCCCATGTGAGATGGAAGAACTTAGGTCTCAAATTGACAAATTACTAGAGAATGGCTTCATTCGACCCAGCGTATTACCATGGGGAGTCCCGGTCTTATTTGTGTCAAAGAAGGACGATTCATTATGTCTATGCATAAATTACAGGAGATTGAACCAAGTGACGGTTCGGAACAAATACTCGTTGCCCCGAATTGACGACTTGTTGGACCAACTGAGGGGTGCTCAATACTTCTTAAAAATTGATCTACAATCGGGGTACCATCAGCTGCGAGTCAGGGACGAGGATATACAGAAAACAACCTTCAGGACCTATTTTGGCCATTATGAGTTTCTAGTTATGTCGTTCGGGCTCACCAATGTCCCAGTGGTATTCATGGACTTCATGAACAAAATCTTTAGGCCATTTTTATACAGATTCGTTATCGTGTTCATCGATGACATATTGATTTATTTAAAGAACCGTGAAGAGCTTGAAGAGCACCCAAGGGCGGTCCTTAAAACTCTTGAAAAAAATCGATTGTTTAGACAATTTAGGAAGTTCTCCTTCTGGAAGGAGGAAGTCAGATTTCTAAGACATGTAATGTCCAAGGAAGGAATATCTGTAGACCTCGCCAAGGTGGCGGCTGTGCAAGACTGGAAGCAACCGAAGTCGGTTACAGAAGTGAGAAGCTTTCTTGGTCTCGCAGGCTATTAACGCAGATTCATTAGTGACTTTTCGAAGATAGCCCGACTGTTATCCCAGCTTACGCCGAAGGATCTCAAATTTGCATGGAATGAGAAGGCGAAGGTGGCCTTCCAAGAGTTGAAGGACAAACTGACGTCGGCACCTGTGCTTGTGCTACCTGAGTAAGGGGTCAAGTACACCATCTATATTGACACCTCTCATGTGGGCTTGGGATGTATACTCATGCAAAAGGACAGGGCAATTGCTTATGCATCTCGGTAATTAAGGAAACATGAGGAGAATTACCCTATACATGACCTTGAGCTTGTGGCGGTAGTTTTTACATTGAATATATGGAGACACTATCAGTATGGTGAGGAGTTTGAACTCTTTTCTGATCATAAGAGCCTCAAATACATCTTCACCTAAGACCTGAACATGAGACAACGTCGCTGGATGGAAAAGTTGAAGGACTTCGAGTTCGATGTCTCATATCACCCTAGCAAGGCCAACCTGGTGGCAGACGCCTTAAGTCGCAAAAAGATGATCGAATTTACAGCCCCACTAATGGTGAGAGAGTGGGACAAGGTCGAATTCGTTCGGGACTTCGACATGAAACTAACTGTAAAGGTGCCGTATGAGGTCATAGCCCACATTCAGGCCCGACCACTAGTTGACAGCAAAATCATTGAAGCCCAGGAGGGCGATGAACTATTGAAGAAGATGAGAGAAAGAGCAAGGAATGATGAAAATTTCGAGGGGAGAGTAGGCATTGATGGGGGATTACGGTACCGAGGCCGCCTTTGTGTCCTAAATCTTCAGGAACTAAGAGAAGAGGTCTTAAATATCGCTCACAACTCCAAGCTTGCAATGCATCCCTGTAGTACCAAAATGTATCAGGATCTGAAGCGAAATTATTGGTGGGACAACATGAAGAAGGAAATAGCAAAGTATGTGTCCCGATGCCTCACCTATCAGCAAGTCAAGGCTGAGCACCGCCGACCGCCAGGCCTTTTGCAACCCATGCCCATAGCAGAATGAAAGTGAGACTTCATATGTATGGACTTCATTTCTAGCTTACCTAAGACTAGAAAGGGGCATGATTCGATATGGTTGATTGTGGACAGGCTAACGAAATCAGCCCATTTCTTGCCGATCAAGACTTCTAGTTCCGCAGATGATCTGGCCAAGTTGTACATCAAGGAGATAGTGCGGCTCCATGGCGTCCCGTTGGAAATTGTATCAGACCGGGATACTCGATTTACGTCGATCTTTTGGACCTGCATTCAAGAGGCTAAGGGAGTGAAATTGAAGTTTAGCACCACCTTCCATCCGCAGACGGATGGGCAAACCGAGCGGGTGAACCAGATTTTAGAAGACATGTTGCGGGCTTGTGTTATGGACTTTCAAGAGAGTTGTAATGATTGTCTCTCATATGCCAAGTTTGCCTACAACAATAGCTTCCAAGCTAGCATTGGTATGGCGCCATACGAGGCTTTGTATGGGCGTCCGTGCCGTGCCCCGCACTATCGGGAAGAAATTGCTGAGAAAAGCTTGTTAGGACCGAATTTGGTGCGGATCACGACCGAGAAGATTGAAATTATCCTGCGCCACCTCTTAACTGCTCAAAGCAGACAGAAGAGCTATACCAATACTAGATGGAGGGACTTAGAATTTGAGGCTGAGGATCACGTGTTTCTCAAGATCTCCCCAATGAAGGGCGTTTTGTACTTTGACAAGAACGGAAAGTTCACGCCACGGTTCATCGGGCCTTTCCAGATTTTAGACCGTGTTGGTGTGGTTGCCTATCGCTTAGCCCTACTCACGCCGCTTGCTAGAGCGCATAACGTCTTTCATGTATCCATGTTGAAAAAGTACGTCCTTAATGCTTCACATATCATCAAGTGAGAACATGTGGAACTTAAGGAAAATGCCACATACATTCTCTGACTCACTCGAATACTGGATAGGAAGGAGCAGGTCTTACGCAATAAGGTCATCTCATTGGTCAAGGTATTATGGACCCATCACGATAAAGAGGAGGCCACTTGGAAGACAGAAGCAGAAGTCCTCAAGCATTACCCAAGCCTGCTTCAGCAATACAAACAATTACAAATTTTGAGGACGAAGTTTATTTGTAAGGGGGGTAGATTGTAACGTCCCGTTCAACCAACATAGTGTCCTGGGGCGTCCACGTATGATTTGCTGCAAGGCTATTAGTTTAAACGCTCGTGGTGGGGTACCACAAGTTAATTAACCTATGATTAGCCTGTTAGAGTAGACCAGACAAGCCATGATAGGGCTTAGTGTAGGCCACTAAGTCAGATGATCGTTTACACTTAGCATCAGCCCGTACGGGCTATACCGCGGCACAAAAAGGTCAGAAAATTATAAAAATTTAGAGAACCTTAAATCTTACTGGCCTTGTGGCCCATCGCGAACCACGAACTCATTAGACACTCAGAAACTAATTATCTGAGCCGTTCCACTAGCTCATATCAACTCACCCAAGGTAAAGGTCTAAGGTAGTGTCCTATGCCCGTCCACAAATTCTGAGACTCGATCGTGGTATAACAACCATTGATCGTAAATTGGACCCGTACGACCAAACCCCATATCCGATTGTTCTCAAATTTTGCATGGCCCTTTATCAGACCATGGACCACCTATCCTATAAGTTTCATGGCCAGAGGGCCACCAGAATTGCCCCAACAATCGGAATGGACCCCATAGGGCCACTTAAAGATCAAGACCATATGGTTAAACCGTATATTCGTTCATTTGTTTGATCCCAAATGTTGCATGGATCCTTGTTGGGCTATGAGACACCTACACCCTCAATTTGGTAACCAAAGGAGTGTTATGGCCACCTCACACCAATAATGAGTCCTAGTAGGCTATTTTAGGAATTTGAAGAAACTTAAGGCCAAAGGGCCCAAGTCTAGCAAATTAACCCTAACCCTTATCTCATAACTTTTACCACAACTACCATTACCAAGGGACTAAAGAGAGGGTTAGAGAGCAAGGAGAGAAGAATGAATATGTGAAAGAGATCTAAGGTGGACCCTAGATCGAGTTGGGGCCTAAGGGAATCAACCCTTCCAACTCTTTATCCTTTCTCCAAAGGAAACTCTCCACCACAACCTCCAAAATTGTCCGTGGGACATCTAGGTAAGATCCTTCACCTCTTTTTCTTGAAACTCATGTATTGAGAAAGGATTGACATGGATTTCTCACATGCAAGAGCTTGTTTTAGGGATTCCAGCCGATCGACCTCAAAGCCCTCTTTCCTAGGACATTTTTTGAATCTTCAACGATCCATAGGTGCAGATTATTGTTCTTAGGTGGCCTAGCACCAATTGTAGTATGAGGTTAATGATTTTGATTGCTTGGATGCCATATTTGGAGAACCTAGAGAAACCCTAGGAATTGTATGATTGTTGACATTGTATGGAATTGTATGTTTAGTTCTCATGATGTTGTTCGTGCTTCTCACATGATTTGTGTATGGATGATTACATGCTCATGCCTTGTTGATTTTTTTTCATGTATTGTTGCTTCATAGTATGTATGATTTTATTACTCTTATGCCTATGATTTCTTAAGATGGAGGAAGTGCTTAACTTCCTCACATACACACACACACACACACTCACATGCACTTGCTTCTTGATATTGTTAGCCTTGCTTGTTATGAGAATCTAAATTGTATATTGAGAAGTATGAGAACATGATGTTATTTATTCTAGTGACACATTGGTAATCGGTATGCTATGAATCACTAATCGTATCCTTGGGTTGGCCAAGAATATGAGGAGAGGAAAGGTGGTTCTGTTGGTAAGACCGCCTCGAGGCTAAACCCATGGATTTGGGCGAGTGCGTGTGGGCAACAGTAGTTAGACTATATGGGTTGCTTGCACCCGATGTCATTTCGTCACCCACTTGCCTGGACTCTTGCGGTCTAGTCTGCAGGCTGACCAACCCTGTTTGTTAACCATGTTTGATCACATATGTATGGAACCTGAACCACCATACAACCATTGTAGCCCATCAATAAATCACTTGAAACTGGTCCACAGCCTCGTAAGTTGGACATGGTGGAATGGGACACTGTGTCTGAACTATCGGCCTACGCTGGGGTGCCGCGCCTCCTCGTAGTGATGGCGAGCGATCTCCTTCTCTTAGCACTCCTTATGTGCTTGAAGTCAGGGATGAGGAACCCGATGGGATCACAGACTGCGGAGTTTTGGCCTCACGCGTCAGGGGGCCTTGGCCTCGCAACCAGCTTAGAGAATTGATACGTGGGGTGTATCAGATTCCCTAATCTGTTGGATGACTGGACTTAACTAATAAATCGGCTAACACGATCGCATTACATCGTACTAGTTAGGGTGCCGACTCGGAAGTCGAGGTCACTCTGAGGAATATTGACATACGCGATCGTTAGATGGAGTCGCTAGAGGGAGCGTTGTGGCGAGGGCATGCATCATATCATTTCGCATGCATGTATTTTAAAAAGAGTTGCCAGGTGTTAATGATTGGCTGCGTTTCATTAAATTCATATTATAATTGATGCTTCTTATAACTTAAGATTCATAACACCTACTAAGTTGATCACTCACTCCCACTCTAGGACGGTGTTTTAAAACACCAACCAGACCTGTTCATAGATGCAAGTGATTCAGGGTATGAGGAGCCTGGTGAGACGAACTACGGGGAGGAGGATGAGCTGTCCTATTTCCAACTTATGGACGGCTCTCCGCCAACTTGAGGGGCAGGATTGGATGACTGAGCAGTGAGCTCGGCTCTATTCTTTTGGACACTATTTTTTATGATTTTGTGGGTGATGCCACGTGCGATCTCCTTTATTCTTTTGGACACATATATCATTTCAGTGGATTTGTGTGGTTATGCTTTATGCTCCTAAAAATTTCAAGTTGCGTAATTAAACTTGATTACTCATGAATCTATAAAATTGATGATAAGTGACACTCGAGAACTCGGGAGTCGAATGTATACATGACCCCCAATTTTCAGGGCGTTATACTTTTGCTTATAGTAAATTTTTGTCGCACTATGCCGTGGTTCTTTTTTCCCTTAAGGGTTTTCTACATTAAATATCTTGTGTTTTGTGTAATTTCTTTATTAGTTATTGTTTATTCGATTGTTTTATTTACGTTGAACATGCTTCCACAAAGCGCACAGATTAAAGATGATATTAGATCCAAAATTTTAATACCTAAGGTTGATTCAGATTTGTTGTGGCTCGAGATTGCATCATATTGGTGTGTGATAAAAAGCAGGAACTCCAACAATTATTTTGTAGATACAAAGTGGAAGTAGTATGAACGCTAGATAATGTTACCAGTTTTATTTTTATTATTAAGATTAGTTGTAATAGGATTTTATTTTTGATTCAGTAGACAATTTAATTTTGAAATTATCGTAATAAAGATTCAATCGATAATTGAATGATTGAACCTTTTATTAATGAGGATTTAGTTTTATTTTTCTTTAATTTTGTTCTAATTGTCTTGAAAATGTATGAAAAACTTATGAATAAATATATCTGATTAAATATAAATTCATGTCTTAGGATTTGAATTTATATTTAGGCCTAGCCAACTCAAGTATCGAACTTTAGGTATGACACCGTGAACTCACGTCTATCATCACGTGGCAAAATGAAGTCATTGATAAGAAGGATTGGCCTCATTTCCTTTCTTAAATTGTCCAGACAAAGCATGATATTGGTGGCCGAGATGATTCTGGATATTTTATTAGAGTATTTAATTTGTTGTCTCGGTAGAGGAGATTAACAATTCAATCAACCATTGAATCAAGCAAACTCTGATATGCATGTGTACTTGTACTCACACACATGTATTCAATATAAACCCTTGATCACACAAGTGATTTTGTTTGATTTAATTGGAGTGTAACAACCCTGGCATAAGCCAGCAAATTCAATGGACAGTGAGATTGGTCAAAAACATCCTGACGGCCCCACCTATCTACCAACCGTAGGAAGTGGTTGCAGGTAATCTGGCATCATAATTTGAATAGTACTGTTACCTGTACCATTTCTAAGTAAATGGCGATCAAGCATCATGATCGGCCATAATTTCAAATGTTAGCTATGGATCACGTGGCAGACCGAGTGAAGTTACCCTCGTTTCAGGGTTAAGGCATTAGTACCGAGTACTACAGTTACTATTTATACGTTATTGCATAATCCTTCCCCGTAGTACCCGGAGTGAAAGATTAATTGAAATCATGCCCCTCCTGAGGTCTTGGTATCGATCCCTAGCGTGGGTAGGGAACAGTGAAGTGTGAATTGACAGTGGGGTGCCTAAAAAAAGAAAAAAGAAAAAAAAAGATAAGATGCTATGTGGGGCGATGTGGGGCGACGAATCATTCTAACCAATGAGCTAAAAAATGAGGTAAATGAAATGTTGAAAACATCTCGAGGGCCACGGAAGTTTTGGATAAGCTGATATTTTGTGTTTTCTTCCCTTCCATCAGGCTCACGTGACCTTATGAACCTAGGAATGTTTCAACGGTGGGGTCATTGTCACCACCGCTTCCTCTGGTGTGGTCCACTCGAGCCTTAAACTGCCTCTTTTTAGGTTATGATCTGAAAGCTGTGTTATCCATACGATTTCAACGGTCCAATTGGCGAGCAACAAACGGCCCACCGAGTAGACGATTGCGTGTCATAATGTCATTCCGACTGGAATAACTGAAAACACAAATATTAACATGATTCAAAACTTCCGTGGCCCCACGAATATTTCAACCGTGGACGTTCAATTCTCGGCCCCACCTGAGGATCGAATCCCACTCATTTTTAGCCTTATCTTAAAATAAACTCACAAAACGGATGCATGGAATGGATTTCTTACAAACATCACAGTGGGCCCCACGTGGGTTCCCAGCGCAGGAACTTCTAGCAGGAAATCCACGTCCGCCGAGGAGAGTATCATCATGCAGTGAGAATGATGTTCGTCTTGGATCTTGCACACAGACACCAGATTGACACGTGTGAGCGGCAATACACCCGGGAAGTGCATTCATGTGAGTGCACTAGACGCTACTTGTGGCAAACGCACAACATGATCTGCTTTCTGGGGAGGGTGGCAGGTCACATGGACGCTGTACCTAGCTCATGTGACCCTGCGCTAAAGGATGGCCCACCAAATAAAGAAAAGTGGGGCCCACTTTTTGTCTTTTCTCACAGCCATTTGCATCTGTGATAACGTGAAAGTAAAGACAGATTCACGGAAATATCTATATATCCGTCTCTCGCTCTCATTTGTCACGCCTTGGGGAATATCCTTTGTTCTGAAATGACCATTGTATCCCAGAGATGATCCGGTACATCGATATGTACAGAAAAAATGGTAGATCCATCTCTCCACAGTACACGTGGCATCTTGATGTTTTAATCATGGATGTCCACGTAGTGGGTCCCATCTTGCATGGTGTATGTTTTAGAATTACACCTATTTGATAATCCAATCCTTCTCCTTTATTCACTTTTCCGCCGTGAATTTAGACCGTTAATTATTTTTTCTACCGTTACTTTGAAGGCCGCTCATTAAATGTCCAGATTTATCGATCTACACAAAAATTTGAACCATCTGCCATCGAAAGTAGTAGCAAAATGATGGACGGTCTCAAATGATAAGTCCCCACGAGAGATGGATCTAACACTGTACGTGCAGCATCACCCAAACGTCATATCGGTTATATGATTTTAGCCGTTTGTTTTGAGTGTTGAATTTGGATCACTTTCTAGTTTTATCTTAGCCATTCATTTGGTGGGCCCCAACTGGATGATGATTAGGACCATTGGAACCGTCTCACTTTTGGGCTTTGCTTAATCTGTTGTGGGTATTAGGATTTTGAAGGTCCAAGTTAGGCACATGCGTGACACGTGGGACTACCACAGTACTCTTGCCTACTAGCAAATAACAATAGTTTCTAAAATAGATAGTAGCTTACGAATCTGCAGAACAAAAATTGAAATTTGCATGACCGTGGATTATCTTCGGACAATAAAAACCGTCCATCTGGTGGGCCGTTGTTGCACTACAAAGGAGAGACCGCCGGCAAACGTTATCCCATGCTACCCACCACGAGTTTAAAAAAACAAAAGGAGGTGCTTTTGTAAGTTTTGCACAAGACATGGCTACTTGGACGCGGAGAAGTTACTGCGGCATGCTAGGTGGGGCCCACTGCGCCACATGTTATGGTCCACAATAAATAACTTCTACGGTATTAAGTTCATAGAAATTCCAATCCGTTCAATATATTGGACCACCATCAAGAATGCTTTAGGAAAAATCAGACTTATCCACTCATCAAGTGGACCACTCTTGTATTATCATAGTTATCACTGGCTATACCCTGATTTATATGGTATGGCTCATTTTATGATTGGATAACGTTGATTTTTTGAATAGATAATCCTTATGGCGAGATAAACAAATTAAAAGGATTGGATTTTACAATAACTTAAAATGTTGGAAGCTTTAGAATGGATAAACAGTAAACTATTGTCCAACCGGATGTACTTTAACTGATGTGATTGGAGTTTAACCGTTGATTTTTAGTTAATATACCATCCAAAAAACTTTCCCGTCCTCCGGAAACGCTTGCGTGGCTGTGGTAGGTAGACGGGTGCATGACTGTAGCTCATGTGGATGGAACTGCTTCGTGTGGATGAGATCCACCCCGTTCATCAGGTGGGCCACCATGTTCTTGGCCGTTGTCCCAAAAATCAGGCAGCTTCGCAACTCAGGTGGGCTAAAACCCAGGATGCTCCGCTCATCTGGTGTGTCTGGAGTGCTTATTGCATAAGAAATCTTGGTCAATTGCTTCTGACCGTCCATTTATTTTACACGCCTGTGGAAAACGTCAAAAGGTATGATGACTGATTCTTCGGCCAGGATGCCCTCATGGAGTGGATCTTCCGATGAGTGGCTCGGATCTTGCTTCAACGATGGGACATTTGAGATCAGAGTACCCAGAAATGCCCTTATACGTGTGAACTTCTCACTCCTCAGGACTTGCACTGTAGACTAATTACGGAGTTCACATGTGAAAAAAAAGAGAATTTTCCAACCGTACGACCACTATATGGCCCACAACCTTTTTAAGCCCACTCGCTTTTTGCCTTCCACGAATACTCCCCAGCTGTACGGCCCCATTTCTCAGGTCGAAAATGCCCCTGCTTTCCTTCCTGAGGCGGATCGCCTGGTGCTCGAAGACGAGAGCTTACGCTCCTCGAACTCCGAGTTGTACGAACGGTTCAAAAGATATCAACGTTGCATGGGCCCCACAGTTATGTATTTATTATATCCACAACGTTCATCCGTATTTCGAGATCATTTCGGAGCATTATCAAAAACAAAAAATCATGCCCAAAGATCAACTGGACCACACCACAACGAGCAGCGGGAAAATAGATTTTAACCGTTAAAAATTTTGTAGGGCCCACCATAACATATATTTAACATCCAATCTATTCATAAGGTAACAAAGACCTGGATGAAGAGGAAAAACAAATTTAATAACGATCTAAAACTTCTGTGGCCCATGAAAGGATTTCAATGGTAGACGTTCAATCCTCCGCTGCCTTTTACAGTGTGGTCCACTTGATAGCTAGATCTGACTTATTTTTCTTCTCAAGCTTTAATAAGAGTTCGTCAAGTAGATGGACGGTTTGGATATAACATATACATCATAATGGAACCCATAAACAATGATAAAATTACAACAGAAAAAAAAAAAAAAAACCGGTCATGCCGGTCGACCCCGACTCGCTGTCCCACTCACCGGGTCGACCGAGTCCAAGCCCGGTCGACCCCAACTCGCGGTTTCACCTTTATATTTTTATTTTATTTTTTAAAAATTTTTTCTAGGAAGAACTTTTTCACCTTTAAATTTTTCTCAAATACATAATTATGTAAATATATATATATATATATATATATATATATATATATATATATATATATATATATATATATATATATAAGTATATAAAAATATTTTTATCTCTTAATTCATTTCTTTGTCTATTAATTTAACAAGCATATCTCCTAAACTATAATAAGTTACTTAACGTACCATATATGATTTTGGGGTAGGAGAAGCTAATTTAGCCAACCAACATAGTAATTTTTCAAGATTCCATCGAGTCGATGGTTAAAAATCCACTTTATAGTTAATTCACTTCACTTCACGGTCATTTCCACGCACTTCACGATTATTTCACTTCACTTCACCGTCATTTCTATGCATTTCACGGTCATTCCCAGTGATTCCGTGTTAATTCACGGTCAATTCGACGCACTTCACGATCAATTCACTTCACTTCACGGCCATTTCCACGCACTTCGTAGTAAATTTACTTCACCATCATTTTCATTCATTTCACGGTCATTCTCAGTGATTCCGTGTTGATTCACGGTCAATTTGACGCACTTCACGGTCAATTCACTTCACTACACGACCATTTTCACGCACTTCGCGGTCATTTCACTTAACTTCACCGTCATTTCCATGCATTTCACGATCATTCCTGGCGATTCCGTGTTGATTCACGGTCAATTCGACGCACTTCACGGTCAATTCGCTTCACTTCACGGCCATTTCCACGCACTTCGCGGTCATTTCACTTCACTTCACCGTCATTTCCATGCATTTCACGGTCATTCCCGGCGATTCCGTGTTAATTCACGGTCAAATCGACGCACTTCACGGTCATTTCACTTCACTTCACAGCCATTTCCATGCACTTTGCGGTCATTTCACTTCACTTCACCGTCATTTCCATGCATTTCACGGTCATTCCCGGTGATTCCGTGTTGATTCACGGTCAAATCGACGCACTTCACGGTCAATTCACTTCACTTCACAGCCATTTCCATGCACTTCGCGGTCATTTCACTTCACTTCATTGTCATTTCCATGCATTTCACGGTCATTCCCGGCGATTCCGTGTTGATTCATGGTCAAATCGACGCACTTCACGGTCATTTCACTTCACTTCACGGCCATTTCCACGCACTTCGCGGTCATTTCACTTCACTTCACTGTCATTTCCATGCATTTCACGGTCATTTTTGGTGATTCCGTGTTGATTCACGGTCAATTCGACGCACTTCACGGTCATTTCGCTTCACTTCACGGCCATTTCCACGCACTTCGTGGTCAATTCACTTAACTTCACCGTCATTTCCATGCATTTCACGGTCATTCCCGACGATTCCATGTTGATTCACGGTCAAATCGACGCACTTCACGGTCAATTCACTTCACTTCACGGCCATTTCCACACACTTCACGGTCATTTCACTTCACTTCACCATCATTTCCATGCATTTCATGGTCATTCCCGGCGATTCCGTGTTGATTCACGGTCAATTCGACGCACTTCACGGTCAATTCACTTCACTTCACAGCCATTTCCACGCACTTCGCGGTCATTTCACTTCACTTCACCGTCATTTCCATGCATTTCACGGTCATTCCCGGCGATTCCGTGTTGATTCACGGTCAAATTGACGCACTTCACGGTCATTTCACTTCACTTCACGGCCATTTCCATGCACTTTGCGGTCATTTCACTTCACTTCACCTCATTTCCATGCATTTCACGGTCATTCCCGGCAATTTCATGTTGATTCACGGTCAAATCGACGCACTTCATGGTCAATTCACTTCACTTCACAGCCATTTCCACGCACTTTGCGGTCATTTCACTTCACTTCATTGTCATTTCCATGCATTTCACGGTCATTCCCGGCGATTCCGTGTTGATTCACGATCAATTCGACGCACTTCACGGTCAATTCACTTCACTTCACCGCCATTTCTGCGCACTTCGTGGTCAATTCACTTAACTTCACCATCATTTCCATGCATTTCACGGTCATTCCCGGCGATTTCGTGTTGATTCACGGTTAATTCACTTCACTTCACGGCCATTTCCATGCACTTCGCGGTCATTTCACTTCACTTGACCGTCATTTCCATGCATTTCACGATCATTCCCGGTGATTCCGTGTTGATTCACGGTCAATTCGACGCACTTCACGGTCAATTCACTTCACTTCATGGCCATTTTCACGCACTTCGCGGTCAATTCACTTCACTTCACCGTCATTTCCATGCATTTCACGATCATTCCCGGCGATTCCGTGTTGATTCACGGTCAATTCGACGCACTTCACGTTCAATTCACTTCACTTCACCGTCATTTCCATGCATTTCACGGACATTCCCGGCGATTCCGTGTTGATTCACGGTCAATTCGACACACTTCACGGTCAATTCACTTCACTTCAAGGCCATTTCCACACACTTCGCGGTCAATTCACTTAACTTCACCATCATTTCCATGCATTTCACGGTCATTCCCAGCGATTTCGTGTTGATTCACGGTCAATTCGATGCACTTCACAGTCAATTCACTTCACGGCCATTTCCACGCCCTTCATGGTCAATTCACTTAACTTCACTATCATTTCCATGCATTTCACGATCATTCCCGACGATTCCATGTTGATTCACGGTCAATTCGACGCACTTCAAGGTTAATTCACTTCACTTCACGGCCATTTCCATGCACTTCGCGGTCATTTCACTTCACTTCACCATCATTTCCATGCATTTCACAGTCATTCCCGGCGATTCCGTATTGATTCACGGTCAATTCGATGCACTTTACGGTCAATTCACATCACTTCACGACCATTTTCACGCACTTCACAATCAATTCACTTCACTTCACCGTCATTTCCATGCATTTCACGGTCATTCCCGGCGATTCCGTGTTGATTCACGGTCAATTCAACACACTTCACGGTCAATTCACTTCACTTCATGGCCATTTCCACTCACTTCGCGGTCATTTCACTTAACTTCACTGTCATTTCCATGCATTTCACGGTCATTCTCGACGATTCTGTGTTGATTCACGGTCAATTCATTTTACTTTACGGCCATTTCCACGCACTTCGCGGTCATTTCACTTCACTTCACCGTCATTTCCATGCATTTCACGGTCATTCCCGGCGATTCCGTGTTAAGTCACGGTCAATTCGATGCACTTCACAGTCAATTCACTTCACTTCATGGCCATTTTCACGCACTTCGCGGTCAATTCACTTCACTTCACCGTCATTTCCATGCATTTCACGGTCATTCCCGGTGATTCCGTGTTGATTCACGGTCAATTCGACGCACTTCACGGTCAATTCACTTCACCGTCATTTCCATGCATTTCACGGTCGTTCCTGACGATTCCGTGTTGATTCACAGTCAATTCGACGCACTTCACAATCAATTCACTTCACTTCACGGCCATTTCCACGCACTTAGCGGTCACTTCACTTCACGACCATTTCCACGCACCGTGAAAGTGAAGGGAATTGACCGTGAAATGCATGGAATTGGCCGTGAAATGAAATGCATGGAATTGACCACGAACTGATTGAAATTGGCCACGAAGTGAATGAAATGAATTTTCGACCATCAACCTGATGGAATCTTGGAAAATAAGTAGATTGGTTAGCTAAAGTAGCATCTCCTACCCCCAAATCCTGGTAAGTCAAGTAACTCATTGTGGTTTAAGAGATATATTTATTAAATGAATAATGAATGAAATGAATAAAAAAAGAGAATTTTTTTTTATATGCTTATATATATATATATTTATATAAATATGTATTAGAGAAAATTGTAGGGGAGAAAAAGTTCTCCTTGTCAAAAATAAAAAGAAAAAAGAAAAAAAAGTACAAAGGTGAAAAAAAAGTACAGAGGTTTGCATGAATACATCCCAACATACTGCAATGTAATAAGTCAGGTCTTTTTTCCTTTAAATCTGGATTGTCTTCCAGTTGATCCAAACCATTTATATGATGAGTCCGGACTTAAGTTGCGGATAAGCTATAAATAAAATATCTTAAATTTGATCATTTCAACCATTTGAAAGTTGGTTCTTTTGCTTTGAAAATGGATGGTCACCATCCTTTGTGTAATCAAATGGTCAAAAACATTCAATATATAATTTTGTTTACGTTCACGGTCATTTCGATGCTCTTCACAGTCAATGCACTTCACTTCACGGCCATTTCGATGCACTTCACGATCAATTCTCTTCACTTCACGGCCATTTCCGTGCATTTCACGATCATATCCAACAATTTCGTTTACGTTCACGGTCATTTCGATGCACTTCACGGTCAATGCACTTCACTTCACGACCATTTCGATGCACTTTAGGATCAATTCTCTTCACTTCACGGCCATTTTCATGCATTTCACGATCATATTCGGCAATTTCGTTTACGTTCACGGTCATTTCGATGCACTTCATGGTCAATGCACTTCACTTCACGGCCATTTCGATGCACTTCACGATCAATTCTCTTCACTTCAGGGCCATTTTCATGTATTTCACGATCATATCCGGCAATTCCGTTTACGTTCATGGTCATTTCGATGCACTTCACGGTCAATGCACTTCACTTCACGGCCATTTCGATGCACTTCACGATCAATTCTCTTCACTTCAGGGCCATTTCCATGCATTTCACGATCATATCCATCAATTCCATTTACGTTCACGGTCATTTTGATGCACTTCACGGTCAATGCACTTCACTTCACAGCCATTTCGATGCACTTCACGATCATTTCTCTTCACTTCAGGGCCATTTCCATGCATTTCACGATCATATCCGGCAATTCCGTTTACGTTCACGGTCATTTCGATGCACTTCATGGTCAATGCACTTCACTTCACGGCCATTTCGATGCACTTCACGATCAATTCTCTTCACTTCACGGTCATTTCCTTGCATTTCACGATCATATCCGGCAATTCCGTTTATGTTCACGGTCATTTCGATGCACTTCATGGTCAATGCACTTCACTTCACGGCCATTTCGATGCACTTCACGATCAATTCTCTTCACTTCACGGCCATTTCCATGCATTTCACGATCATATCCGGCAATTTCGTTTACGTTCACGGTCATTTCGATGCACTTCACTTCACGGCCATTTCGATGCACTTCACGATCAATTCTCTTCACTTCAGGGCCATTTCCATGCATTTCATGATCATATCCGGCAATTCCGTTTACGTTCACGGTCATTTTGATGCACTTCATGGTCAATGCACTTCACTTCACGGCCACTTGGATGCACTTCACGATCAATTCTCTTCACTTCACGGCTATTTCCATGCATTTCACGATCATATCCGGCACTTCCGTTTACGTTCACGGTCATTTCGATGCACTTCACTTCATGGCCATTTCGATGCACTTCATGATCAATTCTCTTCACTTCACGGCCATTTCCATGCATTTCACGATCATATCCGGCAATTTCGTTTATGTTCACGGTCATTTCGATGCACTTCACGGTCAATGCACTTCACTTCACGGCCATTTCGATGCACTTCAGGATCAATTCTCTTCACTTCACGGCCATTTCCATGCATTTCACGATCATATCCGGCAATTTCGTTTACGTTCACGGTCATTTCGATGCACTTCACTTCATGGCCATTTCGATGCACTTCACGATTAATTCTCTTCACTTCACGGCCATTTCCATGCATTTCACGATCATATCCGGCAATTCCATTTATGTTCACGGTCATTTCGATGCACTTCACTTCACGGCCATTTTGATGCACTTCACGATCAATTCTCTTCAGTTCAGGGCCATTTTCATGCATTTCATGATTATATCCGGCAATTTCATTTACGTTCATGGTCATTTCGATGCACTTCACGGTCAATGCACTTCACTTCACGGCCATTTCGATGCACTTCACGATCAATTCTCTTTACTTCACGGCTATTTCCATGCATTTCACGATCATATCCGGCAATTCCGTTTATGTTCACAGTCATTTCAATGCACTTCACGGTCAATGCACTTCACTTCACGGCCATTTCGATGCACTTCGCGATCAATTTTCTTCACTTCAGGGCCATTTCCATGCATTTTACGATCATATCCGGCAATTCCGTTTACGTTCACGGTCATTTTGATGCACTTCACGGTCAATGCACTTCACTTCACGGCCATTTCGATGCACTTCACGATCAATTCTCTTCACTTCAGGGCCATTTTCATGCATTTCACGATCATATCCGGCAATTCCGTTTACGTTTACGGTCATTTCGATGCACTTCACGGTCAATGCACTTCACTTCATGGCCATTTCGATGCACTTCACGATCAATTCTCTTCACTTCACGGCCATTTCCATGCATTTCACGATCATATCCGGCAATTCTGTTTACGTTCACGGTCATTTCGATGCACTTCGCAGTCAATGCACTTCACTTCACGGCCATTTCGATGCACTTCACGATCATTTCTCTTCACTTCAGGGCCATTTCCATGCATTTCACGATCATATCCGGCAATTCCGTTTACGTTCACGGTCATTTCGATGCACTTCATGGTCAATGCACTTCACTTCACGGCCATTTCGATGCACTTCACGATCAATTCTCTTCACTTCACGACCATTTCCATGCATTTCACAATTATATCCGGCAATTCCGTTTACGTTCACGGTCATTTTGATGCACTTCACAATCAATGCACTTCACTTCACGGCCATTTCGATGCACTTCACGATCAATTCTCTTCACTTCACGGCCATTTCCATGCATTTCACGATCATATCCGGCAATTCTGTTTACGTTCATGGTCATTTCGATGCACTTCATGGTCAATGCACTTCAATTCACGGCCATTTTAATGCACTTCACGATCAATTCTCTTTACTTCACGGCCATTTTCATGCATTTCACGATCATATCCGGTAATTCCGTTTACGTTCACGGTCATTTTGATGCACTTCACGGTCAATGCACTTCACTTCACGGCCATTTCGATGCACTTCACGATCAATTCTCTTCACTTCACGACCATTTCCATGCATTTCACAGTCATATCCGGCAATTCCGTTTACGTTCACGGTCATTTCGATGCACTTCACAGTCAATGCACTTCACTTCATTGTCATTTCCAAGCACTTCACGATCAATTCTCTGCATATAACGCAATAACAAATTGAAACATGCATGAACAAAATGATGGTGATAAATTTATGAACTCAAATCTGCTCCTTTAGTGCTTCTTTCAACTGAGAAACCAGAGTGACCCTGGATTCTTTAATTGACTTTAGTGCTTCTTTCAACTGAGAAACATGCTCCTGTAGTGCTTCTTTACCCATTGCATTTGCAGGGATTACAATCTCAAGGGTGGAGGGCAATCTGCAAAATGCACAACATAGAAACAAATAAATAAGCTGAAAAAGAGAACAAGAACATAAACAAAGACTATGATAGGAGATACTGACCCTAAATATGACTTTGATGAATCCGGAGAAATCAATCCATATCCATTCTCCCCACCCTTCATATAGTTCAATTTCCAGAAAAAGAAAAGGAAAGTAAGCTCATCAAGGGATTGGAATATTTTATTGGAAAATGTATATGAATGCAGCATTTCACATGTAAAAATAAAACCAGCCATAGTTGTTCTACTATTTATGACCACACTGAGTAGTCGTGTTTAAAGAAAATGTTGGAAATAGGCCTATCAATTTCTGAGCATGAATCAATTACTAAAATTTATCAATTTTGGAGGAAAAAAGTATAATGAATCCCCTTTTCTTCTTTTAAGAAAAAATTGGTGGTGTGTGTGTGTCATGTGTGTAAGTCATCCAGATTCCAAGGTTCAGTCCCTGGTAGTGTTGCCTTTCCTGGAAAAAAATAAAAAAAAACATTGGTGGAGGAATGCTAGGCAGAACTAATGGTGCAGGGAGATTGCCTGAGTACAGGGAATCAACACCAGGAGAACTACGAGCACCTTCCCTGTCTTTTAAAACATAATCTCTAAGCCTTAAAACAATATGAACAAGTGCATCTCTCATACAACCAACCTCTCCAATCACCTGAATGGGCAAGATCAAAAGTAAATTAAGTAATCATTAAATGCATGGAAATGGTCGTGAAGTGGAAACAGACCTCCACTAGTTCACCACCCTCTTCAGCACATCTTGGCTTTTCATGTTTTGAGATGCGAACATCAGCTTTTGTACTCTTGCGCATCTCATTTATAATAGCACCGCTCTTGCCAATGAGACAGCCAGTAGTCTTGGATGGAACAAGAATGCGAATGTTGACAGTGTCATCATCATCATTGTCATTGATCTTTCCTTGCAGCAGTAGAACAACTTCAACAACAGTAGATAAGCAACGTGATCAACACAAATAAATTTTTAAAAAAAAACTATGGAAAATAAATTTTTTTCTTAAAAAAAAAAAAACTATGGAAGTTTAAGTGGATAAGCTATTCACTTTTTACAATCTAATGATAACTTTGCAAATACTAAAGGCCTCAAGAAACCAAGTAAGCAATTCACCCAACTCAAAACTTATTGGATCAAACACTTCATCCCAGATAGCCCACATACCTTCTAACATAGTTGTATAACTCATCGACTCAACTCAAAACTTGTATGAGTTGAGTACAAGTGAACTTGACTCGGCAAAATTTCAAGCTGAGTCATTAGAAAACTCAATCATTAGAAAATAGTGGATTCATGAATGCCTACACAAGTGGGCCGCATGACAGAAAACAGTGGATATTGAATGCTTAAACAAAGGTAAACAGTCGGGGTCGACCGGGTCATTCCCGGTCGACCCCGACTCTCTGGACAGTTACCCAATCGACCCCATTTTTTTGAATTTTAGTGAAATGGGGTCAACTCGGTCGACCCCATTTTTTTGAATTTTAGTCGACTGTGTAACTGTCAAGAGAGTTGGGGTCGACCGGGAATGACCCGGTCGACCCCAACTGTTTACCTTTGTTTAAGCATTCAATATCCACTGTTTTCCATTATGGGTTACATTGAGCTTTGGATCTACTTCATTTTATGGTACATGATCTTTTCGCTTCACTTCACCATCATTTCCATGCATTTCACAGTCTTTTCGCTTCACTTCACCATCATTTCCATGCACTTCACGGTCTTTTCACCATCATTTCCATGCATTTCACGGTCATTCCAAACAATTCCGTGTTGATTCTTGGTTTCCATGGCACGTGAACCATGTATAAAGGTGTGTGTGGAATGGTTACCTACATGGCTACCAAACCCTAAATTGTGGTATTCTTGGTTTCAGCCTGTTAATCACATATTGTAAATTAAAATCAAAATCAAAATATCATATGCCTATTTAGACACATGAAAATGTAGTTTGTCTGCATGCATGAATGTTCACATTACCAAAAAAAAAAAAGAAAAAGAAAACCATTTCCTATAAAAACACAAACAGTACAAATGGAGCACACTAACAGGATAGACAGATTGCAAACCACAGCGAAAACATTACCATTAAGTGAATATTCTATAACCAATAGAAAATATAGCAAATAAAAAAGGAAACATCCCAAAACTGCTCTCTAGAAAACTTTCACATTAAGTGTAAGATCAAATTTTCCTTATGATTTTGGCTTCTCAATCAAAGAGCAATGACTATCAATCAGTCGAAGAGCATATCAATGGAAATCTCAAATTCCTGCAAAGAAAATCACCCTGATGACTCACCTCATGCACCAAAATCTGCTTCATGGCTAAAGAGAGTCCAGAACGTCCACAATGGTATCCCTTTTTACACAAAAAGAAATCAAGTCAAGACACAGAACGGATTTAGGTCATGTTATGTTTCTCAAAAGGTATGGTGAGCAATTGAACCTTGAAGTTAACAAAGTCATTGATTGGTAGATCAAACGAAAGCGTTGAAGCATCAGAAGTTGCTTCATGTCTCTGGGTAATGGGTTGAGGCTCAGGTTTCAAGTTCTTATATGTAATGGAATATGAAACCATTGTATCCACTAGTTGAGCCAGATCACCCTTCTCTCTCTCTGACAGCAAGTGCAGTGCTACCTAAGAAAAGACATCAAAACATTCTAAAAATCAGAGCATTAAAGCACATCACTTCAACCATTTAAAATGTCCTGCATTAACCTAATAGTTATTCCATTTGAAGATTTTCTAACAGTAGCCATCAAACTTTTTCTATTTATTTTAGTTTAATGGATTTCCGGTGAATTAAAGATCTTCGAATTCACATTCAAATTTATTTCAGTTGTGTGGCTCATGTGCATCAGAAATTCGCACTACCACTTCTCTCTATCCGAATTGAAATTGAACTCAACCTATTGTGTTGCAAGCAGCCCCTATTTACCCACCCAAAAATTGTTTGGAACAAACCTAGAAACCTTGAATATAATAAAGCAGATGTCACACCATTTTGTGGGTATATATGTGATTGTGACGATCAACGATTCACCTTTGTATACTAACTCCATGAATGTTCACATTACCAACAAAAAAGAAACTTCTGCTCCTTTTTATATGGTCCAAATTGCAGAGAGATCAATGCCCCCATATGAAACCACTGAAAGCCACCGGGTCATGTTCGAAACCACTGAAAGCCACCGGGTCTTCGGGTATTGCCTCGTTAACGCGCTCCATTGTCTCGATGAATAAAGGGATGTACTGATCCGAATGCTTCAACTGTGCTACCAACAACATTCTCACATCTTCATTGTCTTCAATTACAATCGGAGGAACCAATTCATTTATGCAGGGAAACAATGCTTTCAACCTAATATCATAATCCTCAGGTTTACACTTCGCAATCTTGTACATTTTCGATAGAAGCTTATCATATGTGGTATCAACACCCACAACAGTAGTTTTGGAGTATCCACCCTTGTACGTATATCGATTGTTTTCGCTTACTAACTCCCCACTATATGAGCATAGGATCATTATCGAAGACATTTTTTGAAAACAAACACAATAATATAACTTGTTTAGTATTCACATGTATAAGGTGGATTTGACTAAGTAGTAGGAAATACAGCATTATACTAGCTCGAATGTAACCGACATATCGGTCAAATTTTCTAAGTGAAGTGAAGGGAATTGACTGTGAAATGCATGAAATTGACCGTGAAGTGAAGGGAATTGATCGTGAAATGCATGAAATTGACCGTGAAGTGAAGGGGAATCCATGGAATTAACCATTAAATGCATAGAATTGACCGTAAAATGCATTGCATTGACTGTGAACTGAAGGGAATTGACTGTGAAATGCATTGAATTGACCATAAAATGCATTGAATTGATCGTGAAGTGAAGGGAATTAGCCGTGAAATGCATGGAATTGACCGTTAAATGCATTGAATTGACTGTGAAGTGAAGGGGAATCGGTGGAATTAATCGTGAAATGAATAGAAATGACTGTGAAGTGAAGGAAATTGAGTGTGAAATGCATGGAATTGACCGTGAAGTGAAGGGAATTGAGCATGAAATGCATGGAATTGACTGTGAAGTGAAAGGGACTCGCATGGAATTAACAGTGAAATGCATGGAATTGACCGTGAAGTGAAGCAAATTGACCATGAAGTGCATAAAATTGACCTTGAAATGAATGTCTTATTGACCGTGAAATTCGAATCGTATTGGTATGAAATTCTCAAATTCAAAGAAAGCAACAAATGTATTCAATATATAACCTTCATAGTCGTATTACAAAAAAGGAAATACAAATTTGACGGTCGTATTATAAAAATGCACTATAATTTGAAGGTAAAATGCGTGAACTTGACCAAGTAGTGCATGAAGTTGACCGATCAATTCAGTAAATTGACCAGGAACTAAGGGCTTGTTTGATTTTTCAAAGAGAATGTAAATACCTGTAAACAACCAATTATTATAGTTTCACCTGTTTGAAAATAACAGCATTCCTGCTTTGAAAAATGGGTCCAAAGTTATTGGCATAAATTTTTGTAGGCCACACCGTCATGTATATGACGTATCCGCATCGTCCATCCATTTTATCGTAACATTTTGAGGCATGACCTGAAAAATTAGAAAAATTCAACATTCAAGTGGCCCACACCAAAGTAAACAATGGCTCTAAGAAGTTTTTAACGGTAAGTGTTTAATTACATTTTAACTGTGGTGTGGTCCACTTGAACTTTGAATATGCCTCATTTTTTACTTCGTAGCCTAAATTCAGTTGTCATGATAGATGGACAGTGTGGATAATCCACCTACATCATGGTGGGCCCCACTTTCATTTGGCAGTCTCCTTGCAGCTAATTACCCAGGGAAATAATTATTGTCCATTTCTACTGTATTTACATTTACCCAAGAAAATCAAACATGCTTGAAGTAAAATTGACCCCAAAAATTTATGGCACGAGGACGATAATTTTGCAATGCATGAAATTGATCACAAATTTCTAGGTAATTTGTTAAGAATTTAAACGTCCTTACCTCGTTCCACTGCCGTATCAGTAAAATCCTATTCGAGAATAATAATAAGAGTACCTTGGTGTGAAACACGTTCTTTGGAGACAAGTCTTTAAGATCTCAAATTTATCAATGCATCCACGTCCTCTTAGAAAAAGAAAACTGTTCACCTCGAGTAATGTATGATACAAGATGTAATGTGATGGTTGGATGGGGATTCTACGGAGATTGGAGATTTCACGGAGAAAATGGGTGAAAATAGGGATTAGGGATGGCGGGGAGAGTTCGGACGTGTATTTGCGTGTAAGGGAGTACACGCAGTCATATTTTTAGAGTAAGGGCATTTTCGTCATGTACAGAGGCGTCCGTACAGCAGAGACTTATTTTTGGAAGCTTAAAAAGCAGTGGGCTTCAAAAGGCTGGTGGGCCATATATGGGTCGTACAGTTGGAAATTTCTCTGAAAAAAACGGGCGGGTTATTTAATACTGTGGCAGCGTATGATGCTTGATGCGCAGGCACTCAGAAATTGTACACCTGGCACGCATTAACTCAAATCAGACAAACTATATTGTCTAAGACACCCCACAGAATCAGATTTGTTGAATTTTCAACCCTCTAATTGGTGAACACTTGTTTGTTGAAATGGGACCAGTGGACATATTTCACTTTTAACCGTCCAATAAATGTTTATCAATCCAATAGTCAACTAATTAAATAAGCATATATTTTAGCTCATGATACATCTAAAACTGGGACCCATAATCTTGACCATTTAATTTAAATTATTATATGTCACTTATGCAGTTTCTAAGCAATTTCTAAGTGCCTGCGTATTATCCATCAAACTCTCACAGAGTATCAAAATATTACTCCCAATTCCAAGATATCCTCCCAAGTAAAAGGGAAACGGATCGGCTACTCCCCCTGACACCAGCGAAGGGCTGGTGGTCGGTGCTCTGTGAATCTCACCATGATGTATGTGTTTCATCCATTCCGTCCATATATTTTTACCGATCATTTTACGTTGTGAGGCCAAAAATGAGGTATATCTCAATCTCAATTGGACCACATTACAGGAAACAGTGTTGAATGAGTGTGGACCATTAAAAATATTATGGGGCCATAAAAGTTTTGGATCAAGCTGATTTTTGTTTTCTCCCTTCATCTGGGCCTGTATGACCTAATCAACCGATTGGATGTCAAGTAAACAGTACAGTAGTCCTTAGGAGAATTTTAATGGTGGATATCTAATCACTCTTGTTTTCATGTGGTGTGGTCCAACTGAGTTTTATGTACGTCTCATTTTTTGGATAAAGCACTAAAATTATCTTTAAAAATGAATCAACATAATGGATGAAACACATACATCATAGTGGGGCCTACAGAGCACCGACCACCAGCCCCAGGGCTAGTGTCAGGAGAGTAGCCAATCCATTCCCAGGTAAAAGGCACTAATTTTTTTTTTGCTCGGTAAGAACCGTTGATATTCCGCCATTTATTTGATATCTTACAGATGGATGGTCATCATTCTAATGTCAGTGTGGCCCTAGTCTTTTGTTATTTGATGCTAGCTACGCCAATGGCTCGAAAGGAATTAATTCCACATTGAATGGCTAAGAAAAGCTATGGCTCAGCTGTACCTTTTTTTGGTACGACGAGGAAACCTTTCTGCCTTGGGAGCCACTGTAAAGCGACTGTAGAAGGGGGACAGGAATTATAAGGCCCCGATGCAACAAGGATGCGGACATACGCTTTGTCCGTACATGTGGGTGTACCGTACGGCCCATCGTTTGGTGATCCATACGGTTGATATGATGGTTCCCATATTGGATGGAATATGTACCTGAAATTTCTCCGAGTGGGTGACCATCACCGTTAGATCTGTGACCATAACTTCAGACCGTTGCTGCGTTTTATTTCTAACCGTTTGTCAGTAGGCCCATAATCCAAGACAATCATCTAACGAGGATGATTTCCCTCCCTCGTGGGTTCCTTCAGATCGACGGTGATGACCATTGACAGCCTGGCCTAGTATTTTGTTTCAACCGTCAATTTTATGGCCATAGAAATCATTGTAGAGGTCATCCATCAGAGATAATTTAACGATATGCTAGATACAAAATGGCCCCACGATTCGGACGGTTAGGATTTGCGTTTCCATATGCCACATTATGCCGGATGAGTGGCCTTGTTCCGAAAATGAAGGCAAAATGTAAAAAAATCTCAACTAGAAATGCAAGGAGGTCTACTAACCACACGCGCGCGTAAATAGGCTCCACGTGTGGCAAGCCAGGCACGAATGCCAGAACCAAGCCGTCCATTGGGTGGGACCCAAACAGGTGGATGCCTTCGCCAAGGAAACCAGCCGGTTCATCCATCACGTGGTCCACAACTAAAAGGATTGTGGCCAAGTTTTGTAAAGCTGTTCATTTATCTGAGCACAGTTGTCAACTTGCCAAGTGGACGGCCTTGATTTCCCTGCCAGGGTATCTGCAATGAGGGATCCACATAACGGACAGCTGGATTTGCACATGTAAGTACGAAGTTGGCAGATCTGGAAGTGTCGGCACCCGATACAAGCTGAAAGGACAGGCAAACGAAAAGGCAAAAGGGCATCACCACACACGTGCTAATGAGGTAATGGTTCTTTAGATCATATCCGTTCATCAGTCACGGACCAACGTTAAAATCCAATATTCGAAAAATATATGGCACTAGAATCATCATTTGACCTACAATAGTACTCCTAAAATGACCAATGGTTATCATTCAACTCATATTTTCACAATAAATGAAAAAGACCAATTAATTCACTCTATGAAAATATCCATAGAATAAAACACCTGATGAACGGTACAGATCTCTTACATCTATCCCAAATGATCATGTATATTGCGAGGCCTCTTCTAAATATCACGCGCGATTCTTTTAATGCAAATAACGCAACTTTTAAAAACCCAAAGATCATACTCTAGCAGATTATGATGGATGATACGCATGCACTTAGTAATACCTACAAATTGCATAATTAAAATATAATTAGTTAAAATTAAACGGTCCAAATTATCATTCGCTGATCAGATTAATCCATGAACGAAAATTACACTCATTTTACGATCTCTCTATCTGATGATGGACATATATATTGGACGGCCAAAATGAAAAAATCCAACGGTTCTTGTGGATGTCCACAAATCAAAGGTTCTAATTGTTCCACAAATATGATCTTCAGATGGTGAACCAGATACAGTAGCTTCTAAAATTTATCCTGTTTAATATAAGTTCATACTTGTTACATGTACAATTTCTGAGTGCCTGTCTATCAAGCGTCAGTTGCAGCCAGAGCATCGTAACTCCTCAAAACTGAAACGGTCGATCCAAAACGAACCCTCATCTCAACCGTCCGATTACCGCACACCTCACAAAAAAAGGAGGGAAACAATCTCGTCCGTCCGCTCTCTTCCTCTTCCCCCCTCCACTCCCTATATAACCATTTCTAGGGTTCATCTTCACTGCCCATCTTCCCCACTCCCTCACCTTCTCCCTCTTCTTCCAAACCCTAAGAGAAAAATGAGGGAAATCCTACACGTTCAAGGAGGCCAATGCGGCAACCAGATCGGGTCCAAGTTCTGGGAAGTGGTCTGCGACGAACACGGCATAGACCCGACGGGCCGATACACTGGCACGTCCGAACTCCAGCTCGAGCGTGTCAATGTCTACTACAACGAGGCTTCGTGCGGCAGATTCGTCCCTCGTGCCGTCCTCATGGATCTGGAGCCCGGGACAATGGACAGCGTCCGCACTGGGCCGTACGGCCAGATCTTCAGGCCCGATAACTTCGTCTTCGGTCAATCGGGAGCCGGAAACAACTGGGCTAAGGGGCATTACACTGAAGGAGCAGAACTGATCGATTCGGTTCTCGATGTCGTCCGCAAGGAAGCCGAGAACTGCGATTGCCTGCAAGGTATATGATGTTTGGTCTTTCAGTCTTTCTTGATGTTTTTGTATTGTTAGGGTTAGGGTTTTGGGTCAGGGGATCTGCTGCCTGCGAGTGGTGATGTGGCATTTGCGGGGGAGGTCTGTGCCGTGTGTTGGGTGGGCCATGTCGTGTGTAGGCGGTTAGAAAGAAAAGGCTTATGGTCCGCATTTGATATGCACGTGGGCCATTTGTTTTATCCACGCCGTCCATCCGTTTTGCCAGCTCATTTTAGGGCATGCACCCAAAAATGATGCAGATCCAGAGCTCAAGTGGACCGCACCACAAAAAGCAGCGTGGATTGAAATCCCAACCGTTGAAAACTTCTTGGGGGCCCAGAAGTTTTGGATCAAGCTTATATTTGTGTTTTCCCTTCATCCAGGTCCGTGTGACCTTGTCAACGGGTTGGATGGCAAATAAAACATCACGGTGGGTCTCACAAAGTTTTCAACCGTGGGTGTTCAATCCCCAATTTTATTTTTTATTTTTATTTTTATTTTAATTTTAAAATGTGGTGTGGACGAGCTTTGGATCTTTATCATTTTTGGGATCGTGTCATAAAATGAGCTGGCAAAACGGATGGACGGCGTGGATAAAACTCATACATCACGGTGGGCCCCACAGAGCTTGGGCCCTTCGTGCCACAGGGATGTCCCTGTGGCGGGTGCCGCAGCCAAATCGGCTTCCCTTGTTTTCGGGCTGTGGCACATATGCTATGGGACCCGCATGATGAACTGCCTGGATCTTGGATTGATGCCTGCGATTGTAGCCTTAGCAGGGATCTTTTAGTTTTGCAGCATTGATAAAGGATTTGTTGTTTGCCTCTGGTGGGTTTTTTCTTTTTTTCAAGGTCTTTTTAAGGTTAGATCCCCATTTGGTGACTGGCCCCAAATGCCTCCTGTGATTGGATTTATAGGTCTGTGGGGCTCACTGTGTATGGGCTAGGCAGCAGGAATTGGTATTCTGGATGATCTTACTTGCTGATCAGTGGGATCTTTTTTCATGTTGATTCTGAAACGTTGGCACTTGCTTTCTTGGGCCGTGTTTGGTCATGCCATATTTCATGAAATATTTTTACACCAATTTGAATTGATAATCATGAAACAAATCATGATATTTGGTGCAACCAAACATGCCTTTAACCAGTTTGCAGATAATCCATTATATCAATGGCCTATAATTCAAAATCCAGTATGTTTGATGGAACCTATCCATCCCTTCTTTTTTTCGAGCCTTCATTTGAAGGCTACACAATTGGATATATAGGATTCTTAGGTTGATGTGGTCTTTTAAATTGTAAACTATCCACACTGGGGTCCATTAGATGGATGGTCCTGATCAATCCAGTGGTTACATTAGCTATAGAAATGAGATTCACTATGGGTGAACCCTATCACCTATTGTTTCTTTTACTTCTTTGAATTCAACCGCTGTGGCTGGAGGAATGCTCGCCTTATTAACATTTTCTCTTTTGGGTGATCAGGGTTTCAGGTGTGCCACTCTCTAGGTGGAGGAACTGGCTCTGGGATGGGAACCCTGCTCATATCGAAGATCAGGGAAGAATACCCTGACCGGATGATGCTTACGTTCTCTGTATTCCCATCACCTAAGGTTTCGGACACAGTGGTTGAGCCATACAATGCTACTCTTTCTGTCCACCAGCTGGTGGAGAATGCTGATGAGTGTATGGTGCTTGATAACGAGGCCCTATATGACATCTGCTTCAGGACTCTCAAGCTAACTACACCTAGCTGTGAGTTTATCATACTCTGCTACCTTATCTTAAGCTTAACTTCAATTTTATTTTTCCTTATGCTTTTTGATTTTTTATATGGGTTTAGTGCCCCTCTTATTTTATTTTCGTTGATAGTAATTATCTCATTTTAGGCACTGTTAATCTGATTTCAATCCGATTTTAGGCTCTGTTTGGTCGATGCCAAAAAAATGCATTGATCTCATTTTAGTTTACAGTAGTTATTAGATATCTTGATCTCTGATATTTAGTTTGTATTAACGGTGGTTTTGCCCTTTAGAGATCAAAATGCCAAATACAGGATTACTGTTAGCTAAAATGAGATGCGCGGCCTTTGTTTGCTTATGAAGATGACCAAACAGGGCCTTAGTTGTATTTTTACGCTGTGGCTGTCTTTGCTGCCATTTCTTTCTGAAAAATGATGATGCTAAATTGTCTTTTTCATCGTGTGACAGAGATGATGGTCCTTTTCCCTCTCTTTTTTCCTTTTTCACATAATAGTAACAGCTTTTTTTCTTAAAAAAAAACTTTGGACTGTTTGGTGAAATCACCTAGAAAAATGTGATGGCCACAGAAGACTCACTCTGCCTGATGTGCCAGTGTGGTGTATCTGTGTAAGATCCAAGCTATTCATCAGGTGAGCCCTGCTGTGTCATAATTGGTTGGGCTACATTGTAGAAAAAAGAATGGTGGAAAGGAATTGAGGAATGCCATATTCAGTATATATGTGGTCCACTTGATGATTGGACAAGTCTGATTTCTGGGTAATGGCACATACACTGAAGCTGACCTGAATAACAACCTGGATCTTGAATCCAGGTGCCATATTGACATTTAGTCAGAATAGGATTCATGATCCTGCTCTGAGGAGCCAGCAATAGCAAGGCTCAATTTGAAAATATCTAAGCCACAACAATGCTCAAATAAAATGCACTCAAGCCAATGAGGCTCCAAAAGACTAAGATTTCAGTGATGTTTTGTTGCAAGTGATTTACTTTTTACAAGGATGAAAAATGGATTCTTTCCAAGATTTGAGAAGTCGTCACAACTCCTGTTGTTACAGGACTTCGCATTCTTCATGGTGTTATATAATGAAAATGCCTTTCTGATAACAGCTGTTATTTTTCAAAGAAAAATGGCCATCATTTTCTCAAATGTTAGCTGTTATATATTGGAATCATATCTGCTCTGTACAGCCTTGCATTTTTCCGATTTTCCATGTGTTTTCATTCATTACCATAATTAATGTTACAGAAATGGTAATGGTGGTCAGAATTCAGCTGGGTTATAGCAAAGATTTCTAGTGTGGACTTTTACAAGACCTTCACTTAATGCTGCTACTCATGAAAATGTTTGGGTCCACCTGTGCCTTTTGCGGTTCTTCAACCGAACAATGGGGATTTTTAATCTCATTATTTCAAGCAGTGGGAGCCAGTGTGGCACCTAACTTCGTACTACTGTGCTGTCCTAAACCTTGGCCCTTTATTTGGGCTTTTGGTGGTGGTGGTCCTGCACTGGCTTTGGGCCCCTTTCTATTACCGCTCAACCTGAAGATTCTAGCATTTGGTAGAACTGATCACATGGTTGGTTGGAAAATGATTCCACAAACAGAATAGTTGGTACCTACATAGCTTGGGCAGGGGCACATGTTTCCGACACAATAGGTCCCTGAAAGTAGTAGTCCTTGAGTCTCTGTCCTTTCTGGTTGAATGCTGTCCATTGCTATACTCTCTCTCTACTGTATATTTTCTCGATGGAAATTGAAGGGCTAGGATTTCCATATCCAGTACATTTTTGTTGCATAGGCAATCATCTACAGTTATGTCCATCATAGTGACTGCTCTGAACCAAGGCCCCACTTGTACAAACTTTGGAAAAATCCAAGTGAACCACATCAATTCGCGGGTCATGTATTGGTAATGCTAGCAGAAAAAGAATTATCTACATAACTAGAAACACATTAGATCCCCTATATTAAATAGGGCAAATGAACAAGAATCTCTACTGCATGTAACTTTAGAGTAGCCAGTAACAATTTTACCCACGCAATAACATGTAAGATTCTAGAACTTGGAGATTTAGAAGGACATTAGAATGGACATTGAGTATATCTGAGGGTATTTAGGTCATTGGCAAATTCTTCATGTGCTCGGATTTTACCTGCTCTAGGCCATTGATTTTGATGTACCTGACTGCATTTCCGCATAAACGTGCATGTGACAACCTGACAACCTCATTCTTCTGCAGTCGGCGATCTGAATCACTTGATCTCTGCAACCATGAGTGGTGTCACCTGCTGCCTAAGGTTTCCTGGTCAGCTCAACTCTGATCTCAGGAAGCTTGCTGTCAACCTCATCCCCTTCCCTCGTCTCCACTTCTTCATGGTTGGATTTGCCCCACTGACGTCCCGTGGGTCCCAGCAGTACCGTGCCCTGACAGTGCCAGAGCTGACCCAACAGATGTGGGATGCGAAGAACATGATGTGCGCGGCTGACCCTCGCCATGGCCGCTACCTGACTGCGTCTGCCATGTTCCGGGGCAAGATGAGCACCAAGGAGGTAGATGAGCAGATGATCAACGTCCAAAACAAGAACTCATCCTACTTTGTCGAGTGGATCCCCAACAATGTGAAGTCAAGTGTGTGCGACATCCCTCCGAGGGGTCTGTCGATGGCATCCACATTCATTGGCAACTCTACGTCGATCCAGGAGATGTTCCGGCGGGTGTCAGAGCAGTTCACAGCCATGTTCCGGCGCAAGGCCTTCTTGCATTGGTACACTGGGGAAGGGATGGATGAGATGGAGTTCACGGAGGCGGAGAGCAACATGAATGACCTGGTGTCAGAGTACCAGCAGTACCAGGATGCGACTGCTGATGAAGAGGTCGACTATGAGGACGAGGAAGAAGAAGAGCCTGAGATGTGAAGAAGGGTGGGAGTTTGCTTCTACGCTGTTATGTGCTTGCCATATGCATTTGCGATGCTCCAATGGGTCTTCATTCTCATCTCCAGATTTTTGGAGATGGGGATAATATCAATATAAGTGAAAGAGCGAGTAGGGTAAAAGGGTATTCTTTTTTCCTTTGTTATGATGATATGGTTGTTGTAATGGAGTAGGATAGGGAAGGGTGTTGAACTTTGGATGGTGTTGTTGTTTTGGGATTCTCTTCTATGTTGCTTTGCTCTCTGTTAGTATAGTACTTGAAGTATCTTAAAAAGTCACAGAGAAACCTCTTCATGCAGTAGTGGTGTTAGATAAAGAAAAGCAAATACAGTGGTTCTTGTGCAGGAATGATCATAGCTGTTGGTCCGAACCGGTGAATCTCCTGAGCGCGTAGGTGGGTTCATTGGCCCGTTATTCTACTGTCTTGGGAGGGGTCTAAAAATCTGATATTCCCATTAGTGGTCATGCTCAGCAGAGTCCATGTCATTAGTGTTCGGGCTTTAAGACTGGCTGGGTTAGGTCTGTCTTGACTGCAGCCCTAGTGCCCAGCTCAATCTATAACACTGACAGTGTCATGGGCATGCTGCGGGTGGCACAATGTTCTGCTGCATGGCCTGCTACAGCCAACCCAGTGAGGCTGCAGTAGACAGTTCTATTGGCACTTGAAACTGTCCTGATCCCCTCCAATGGCAACCTGAGCTTATAAAACAGGTAGAAACCAATTTCACCTGATGCTGTCGCTCTGCCAGATGGGACCCAGACTTTCTGAGATATCTCTCGATTACTGCTACAGGTTTTTTTTTTTTTTGGAAATTTCTGATTGCAATTGCATTCCTAGCGTCGTAGTAGATTAGTCTACAGGTTTTTATTTTTTTGGAAATTTCTGATTGCAATTGCAGTCCTAGCATCGTAGTAGATTAGTCTGTAGGCTAAGACAATGAGTCTGTGACAGAGAACAAGTTTAAAAAGGGTTTGAAAGAAAAGCTTAAAAAGGGTTTGAAAGAAAATCCATAGGGAGTCGATTGATTTTACAACCTGAAGTGTGTTCTGAAACCAACGTTTCATCTACTATAGAATTTAAATCTCAGGGCTGAATAAATTTAGTTGTTTTTAGCTGTTTCTAACGATCTACTTAAGATCAGATAAGATTAGCTGTACAAGAAGTTGTGATGCATGCATTTGTCCCTACAATCCAGGGAAATGATGAGATACAGACGTTGTAACAGTTCCAGTAAATCCTCTTTTTTTTTTTTTTGGCAAAAGATGGGCCAGACAATGACAATCACTAGAGGACGGGTGCTTTCGACGGTTGTAGCAGCTAAAGGTAATGGCATTTGGGTGCTTTGGACGGTTATAATCAGCAAATGGTAATGAAATGCAGGGCAAGAACCCCCACAATTTTGTGCCGCAGAAGTTGAGGAAGTAAATCATCTCCTGTGATGGAATTTTAGCCCAACCGCTCTGGAAATGATTCAGGAACTTGTTTGGATTTGTGTGCACTTGCTTGCATGTCTCAAGGCTTTAACAGAGTGAACTCATTCTCGGTAGCCGGCAAGCTTCAAGGAATAGAAACAGGGCAACGTTTGAAGGTGAAACTGTCAACCTGAAGAGGGTTTTTATTAAAAAGGTGGTGCGGCGGCGGGCTTGTCAGGTGCAGCTGACAAGTAGCTGTTGTAGGTGTAAGCCGGTGAAAGATCTCCATCCACATTCTATAATGAGTCTCCAGATGACACTTCCAGGTCCATCCCATCACTCGGTCTATTGATTCAAGCAAAGTTAGAGAGGAAAATTTGTTGATCCATGAAGTCATTGTCCACATATTTTAAGAGAACATAGAATTTAGGTAATCAAATCTAATGGCATGTTTGATAAGAGGCATTGTCACACCCCAAAATCTGGGTACAGTGTATACTCTCGTATTTGAGCTTTGGTTTGTAACTCATATATAAAGTGTACTAACTTCTTTTATCGATCAATTTAATCAAAGGTGAGAACTATGTTCATTCTAAGTTCCACCAAAGTTCATCAAATTCCGATTATGCATACATAATACTTAGCATCAATCAACCATGCATTTATGAATCTTCACGACCATTCAAATAACTTAAATCTCAAACATCATTCATTTATTATAACATTTTAATATAAATATGTTTATTCCTAGCTTACAATTTCTCAATTAAATAAATCGACATAATTGTTTAATATCCCATAAGCAATGTCAATATGCATTGTATGCCAATTAAACTATTCTAGTAAATAATTTAGATATTTAGGAATAGTCTAATGCTGCCAATTTATCTTTCAATAAGTATGGCCATATTTCACGTGGGTCGTGTTTAGGTTTAGTGACCCCTTTCGGTTTTCGTACCACATCATTCGCTAATAGCTCATTTGTATGGTTTTTCTATCAACAAAAAGGTGAGCTGGTCACGTTCAATGAAATAATCCAACATAATTCATAACATAGCAATTAAAATAGTAAAAAATACTAAATATAAAAATGTATGCACATGATATATGAATGGACCAAATAGGGTGATTGTCCATCTGTTTAAGTTAGAGATCGTCAATCCGCATCAACCCGTTGTGTAAGTTTTCACCTTTTGTTGGGAATGAGCATCTCCCGCATATAGTAACGCTCTACCAGGATCGACATTTCTTCTAGGGAAGATTCCTAGAATCGACTATGTGATATGCGGATGGGATGGATGATGCATGATTTCATCATTTCATAAACACTTATGTTAATTCAGAATATAAGCATTTGATTCTATCATCTTTTCAAAAATTAAACGTAAGAACGTAAATTAGAATTTGAGACAGTTACATGAATTAACATCAGTTAAATTAAAACATCAATTAATCAATTACACAAACAATTTCATTTTAATTTTTATGAATATGAGACATGTTGGATTACTCGCCTAAGTTTAATAGTGAAGAATTCACAAGATAATCTGATGGATCTGAATTTAGAAATCTTAACAATCACACAACCATATTATTATTTGATCCAATTATATCATATAGTGGGTCCCACATTTAATTCAACACTTTAAGTGGTCAATCACTATACAACAACCTTCAACGATTACTTAATTGAAGTTTACATATATGATATATTAATTTGATTTGATTATCTAAGCTCGGATTCTATCCAGACACCTATTAATTGATACGGTCAATCGATTGGCATTGATTCAAGATGTCTCAATAGATCGAACTTTGAATCGACAAAATTTTGTTTAAGGCATATAGGTCGCTGGGCAAAATTCAGCCGCTTTGATCAATTGATCAATCAATCGATGATACGTAGGTGTAACGTCTCAGAAAAATCCGTACAAAGACCCGAGTATCACCTTAGGCAAAAATCACTAAGGATCGAATTCTTTATAAATTAGACGAAAATTAATTAAGTACTAAATTGAATCGACTAGTAGATTATCTTAAACCACTTTCTATACAAACTGCATGACCCAAAATCAGTAGAATCGTTAACTCTACATTACCTAAAAACCTAGGATCAACTTCAAAGATCAGTTGCTCTCATGAGCACATTGAAACTCTGTATCAGACCTGGATTGCGTGTAGAAAGTCCGATTACCTCGAAACTGTACGGTTATGACCGCCTTACTGGGCTTACAACTATCTTGGGAATTAAATCCAAATAGTATCTAGAAACGCACAACTTGAGCGCGGAGCGAAGTGCATGAGAAATGCGAATATCTTTAGAAAATAAACTCAAACTTAAGTGATTTGGCTGGGATTTGTCCCACCACTCCACGTGCCGAATAATCCCTTCTGTATCGTTATACCGGCGAATCCGAATACATTTTTGGGTAAGAAATCCTAACCCTAATCTGTTTTATGTATCCAAGTAGAAGAATCGACAAAATAGCTAACTTATTACGTGATTCAGATAGCCATTGTGTCATAGACAAAGACGTAGTGTTCGAACTGAGTTTGATACGAGTTTACCGACGAAAGGTGCAGACTATAAACGTTTAGGTTATAGTTTTCAAGGCTTTCAATGTCAATTAATGATTTATGACTGACTTGATTGTTGTCACATGTGCTTAGATATGATGTTTTTTGTGTATTACACACACACACACACACACACACACACACACACACACACACACACATATATATATATATATATATATATATATATATATATATATATATATATATATATATATATGAACTATGTTGAATATGGTGCACTCCATGTGTTTGTTGAAATGTCTGAATGAATATGGAATTATGATTTATGCTTGCCATGATTATTGTTTGAGAATACATGATTGTTATATGTGTAGCAACTCCTTTGTAAAAGTATTTACTATAATATACGTTATAACTAATTTATTACATATATGTTGATATGTGTAGTCTAAGTATTTGATAAAATACCTGAATGAGAAAATGCGTGTTAAAGTGAATTTAATGAGGGTGTTGAGATATGATTCTCAATTTCCTTATCTATAGTTAAAGTTTTCTTCATGTAACCTATCTTACTACTACGTGATTTATGTATAAAATCCATATTTACGATGTCATGTTCACTATGTGTTATATAAAATGCTCAAATGGTTACAATGCTTAGATTGTTTATTTAATACTGTTATGATTAGCACATGTGAATACTATCGTTTTGGAGTATGATTGGGACTACTGTGTAGTCTAGACAATCGGTAATGATTCTCGAATTAGTGGCTAAATCAGTTTCGCCACCACAAACTTGTTCGATGAATCTGAGTCGTACGATGATTATCAACAGTGGTTAGGCCAGCGCATATGTACTCTATGTCGATTAATTCAATGTGCGCTCATACTAGTCGAGCGTGTTAAGTAACCCGATTGGTCTAATTTATGTTCACCATGTATGGACACTACTGCTTTAATCTAAAGTACCACTTACCAGTGTAAAATCCGTTTAACCTTAGTATCATGATCCGCTAAGTCTCATGAGCCGGGCATGGTGGTATGAGACACCGTGGTCGAGCTGTTGGCCTACGTTAGGGTGACGAGCCTCCCCGTAGTGTCTAGTGAGCAAACCAAACTCATTAGCTAAATACGGTGGTATGAGACACCGTATTTGAGCTGTCGCGCTAAGGTGACAAGCATTCTCGTAGTAACCTCGAGTATTACATAGGTCTACGATCGGGTGACGAGCCTCTCATAATGATCTCGAGTGTGAATTAAGCTTACGATGAGGTTACGAGCTTCTCATAGCTACCTATAGTGTAAACTCGTGAACTTGCCTATCGTATGTGATTAACTAGGATTGACGACCCTAGATGGATCATTGTTTGGGTCGATGATATAAAGGGAGGTACCTTAGCTTCCCGAATCTGTTGTATGAATAAGTCTAATTAAAAACTTGGCTAACACAACCATGCACCGCATTGCTTGTGCCTTTGGCGTGGGCGTTGAGGACAGTGAAAGTTTAGCAAGCACGACCGTGAGATGATGTCGTAGAGGGAGCGTAGTCGAAGGCATGCATCAATAATATATATTATCCTTGCATTAACCAGAGTACTTAGGAATGCTTGTTGTATTGCTTTATCATTATTGCTTGACTGAATTAATAACATATTAACTTTTACCTTATAGCTTCACTGAGTTGATCACTCACTCCCACTATGGGATGGTGTTTTAAAACACCAATTAGACTCTGTTGTAGTTTTAGATAATAGCAAGGCGCTTACAAGTTGGGGCCTGCCTTCTACGATGACGAAGAGTTCTGCTACATGCAACTCTCTAGCGGGTCTATGTAGACCTAGAGTTGCGTCGCAAGGATCGTAGGGATACGGACTAGTTGAACTTTACACCTTATCATTTTATAAATTCTAGAGTTATACATGTAACTGTTCAACCTGGTGACGTTCATACTTTGGGTACTTATAATCACTTATGTGCTCTATATATCTATCAAAGTCTTCCACTTGCGTAATTTAACTGTCTCTGGAGTATGATATGCTGATTTGGTATAATCTCACTCATGTTTAATGTACTAATATAGACAATATTTAATCATCATTATCTATGTTTCATAAATGATGTGTTGGAACTCGGAAGTTGAGCTTCTGCTCGATCCCCGATTTTCAGGGCATTACAGTAGGTAAGCCCAAAAATTTAGGGATTTACTTTAATTAATGGTATATGGTCCATTTAACTACAATGAACAGATTTACCCTCATTATTGACCATCTCCTTGGTAAATAATCATAAAGTCATCCGTTTAACTACATATTCCATTAAGATTATTAAAATTATAAAGGTACCAACCTGAAATTGCTTTCCTACTGTCATTCTCTCTTTCTCTTTATCAGTTGTACATAAGGTGTCTTTTAATTAATATCTGAGTTGGAGTAGAACTTCTCTTACGAAACTTTATCAGTTGTACATAAGGTGTCTTTTGATTAATATCTGAGTTGGAGTAGAACTTCTCTTTCTCTTTATCAGTTGTACATAAGGTGTCTTTTGATTAATATCTGAGTTGGAGTAGAACTTCTCTTACGAAACTTTCATTAAAAGCAAAGTCTCATTGGGAGGTTAAGAGATACGAGGAGAGAGTTAGAGATAAAAGGAAGAGGGATTAAGTATAAAGATAAGATAAGAAAAGCAATTAGATACCAAATCTCTCTCACAAATTCAAAAAAATAAAAAAATAAAAATTTACAAGCATTACAGGTATTGTAGTGTAATATGTTGTCTTATTGTAATCATTAGAAATTACAATACTATACTTTTGATGAGTAGGTCATTTAAAGATAAGATAAGAGATTAGGTTTAAATAAGAGAAATGGATTAGATACTAAATCTCTCTCACAAATTCAAAAAAATAAAAATACAAAAAATAAAATAAATAAAGTTACATGATCGTTACAGGTATTGTAGTGTAATATGGTGTCTTATTGTAATCATTAGAAATTACAGTATTATACTCTTGATGAGTAGGTAATTTGATTGAGAAATTCTTTGTTGGATAGTATTGGAGATATTGAAAATTCTAAAACTCTCTCTCTATATTTTTTTAATCTTAAATATCTGTAGTTATTTTTATTCTCTCCCATCTTTATATTAATCACAACTTATACAATCTCAATTATTCTAGCTTTGAGAATTTTTTATCTTGTAACTAATTCAGTTATAAATAATAAGAGCAATCCCACCGGTAGTAGTGTGGGAGACTTGCCATCGTGGACGTAAGCTAAACTAAGCCAAACTATGTTAAACTCATGTTGCCTGATTTTGCTTTAAATAGAAATGTTAATATCATAATGATGATATTATTCCATTAATAAAATGTAAAATCAATAAGAAAAATACAATAAATCCAATGTTTGGATAAGAAATTTTTATTGCATTGTATTGTATAAATACAATGATTTCAAATTTTTTTTACCCCTCTTTATTATATTTGCATTTGACCAATGAATTATAATATTTCTTTATTCTTCCAACCCAACGCTGTAAAATTAAAATTATAACTAAAATGCACTAATATCAAATACTACAATCCAAACAGGTCTTAAAGTCTATGGTACAATTGTATAGGGGCTGTGTAATATCTACTATCTCAAGAGAAAGATAGTAGATGTAAATATAAATCTATTTTGACAATCACTTCTTCCCACGGTAATAACAACCACATCCATCCCTCTGTATCCACAACAAAAAGTGGATTCTATCTCTAATAAAATGTTATTCTATAAAAAGAAATCTTTTAAAATGCATTTCATGTATCAGTAGCTTCTATCTCTAATAAATATGTTTGTCAGAGCAAAAATAATACTTTTTAGGGCCTTAGAAGTTGTTGACATACGTTGGAGAAGTTGATGGTATTAAATGTATGCTGGAAAATTCAGTAGAAAGGGGCGGTGATGGTTCCTTGGAAGATGTATTTGAAAAGGAAGCATAAAATCGGGTAAACAATAAAGAAAAAAGAAAGAAAGGAAAAAAAGAAAAAAGAAAAAAAAGCTCCATGTGGGACCAAGTTCCGAAGCTGGAGTATTTTCTTCCACTAATCCTCCAAAAACTGATCAAAAGACTAACTAAAGAACATATCTAAGAGAACAATTTTTGGGAGCATTTTGCAACACCACGTGGCTTTTAAAAAACTACAAGCATTGAAACAAAAATAACCCGAATGCAAGCACTTTTTTGGCAATAAGCCAAAGGATATGCCCTATTAGTAGATGAATACAATCCATCTGAGAAATCCACTCCGTCCATCAGGTTTGCATGGATACAATCCATAGGACATGAAAACTTGGAAACTTTGTGGGTGCTATAGAAGTTCTGATTCAGAGCTTCAATGGTGTACATTTTCATTCCCACTGTTTCATGTGGTGTGGCCCATTTGAGTTTTGTATTGCTTGATTTTTAGATTCCTATCATATTATGTTTTTGTAAAACTGATGGACGGGATTTATCACGGGAATCTCTGCAAGCCCTAAATGCCTGCAATCCGTATTCTCCACAAACTTTCATTAATCTTTCTTGAAGTAAATCAAAGTACCCATTTGGATTTCATGATCTTTACTTTAGCTGTATATCAGTGGGCCATGCCATTTTATTTTGTTTTGCTTTGAAGAAAATATTTTTCAAGGAAATCTCAAGTGTATACTTACATTTTAGCAGTTGGTTATTTGTTGCAGCAGGACTAATGAAATGGTGGATAAATGATCTAATGCTACCGTTGCTACATTCAATGTCGCGTTTTCTCTTAATACCTTATAAATATATTTATATGTTTCTCTATTTCTTATTAGCCACATATTATTGTGTGAGCCATTGCCTTTAAGTTTTTCGTCGAGCTTATGCTTCTGTGCATCCCAAATTTTGTACCTTTTAAGTCTTTTTATGAGAGATGAGAAACTCATATTCACAATCCCTGTCTCATGATAGCAAGTACCTTTTCTTATGCCTCTATACGAAGGTTACAACATGTGACCACATTCCATCAATTGGATCTGCCTGTGACAGGTAAGGTGTGAACAAAATCATCTAAGCAATTATGCTTATAATTAAGTAGATGCATTAATTAAGTGAAGGCATTGACAAAGAAGGTTTAACATGAGAAGCACATGATTGAGATTGTTTGGATGAAAGAGTTTGTTGACAATAATTAGGATGATGTTTATATCCATCATTTATGTTTTGATTTTAACGAAAATTTATCTTCAAATGTTGTGTAATTAGTTGCAAATATTATCAGTTTAAATAGATTATTGATTCAATAACAATCATTTTTTTTTTTCAGCAGGTATTTTGAAAAAGTGTTTACATATATGCAGTGTAAACACCCGATGTATTTTGAATGAATTTTCATTTTATTTCTAATGGTGTGTTTGAATGAAAATTTTCATTCATTCAACATAAACAGACAATATATTTTGAATAAACTTTCATTTAATTTCTTAAGGTGGTTGTTATTATTGAATTTTTCTTGTAGTACGATAGTATGTTGGAGTAATTGAGGGGGCTTCAGCTGATGGAGGTGCATGTGAAACACTAATGGCGGTGATTTAATCACTTGCTCTAATGACATGCAGAAGCATACTCGCCACCTTGCTGGGGACTCTTTGTTAAGAAAATTTTCTTGGGTTTTATAAAAAATAAAAGAATATGACCATTAGCTTTCTAAAAAAATACAAAAATAAAAATAAAAAAGAAACAAAATTTAAATAAATTACTACCTTTAATGTCAAAATTCATTGCTTAAACTCTAATGGCTATACCATATTTTGAAAACCCCAAAAACCAAAATCTGGTCTCAATTAAGTCTTTACTTGACTTGAACCAATATATTAGTAGTTTAAAAAATAAGGGGTTATGAAGGACGAAACATGCATCGGAACTGTTTCAATTGGTGTGATTTGAACCTGACGTGTGCCAAGTGTGTCAAGTGATAGTGTATAATTTTTCAATTTTCTATGAAATATTGCAAATTAAATGGCTCATTATTATCATTTCCAAGTCTTTGTTTAAATAAGAATTATTCTTGGTAAATTGAGAGTCAGATATAACACGCGAAGGAAGTATATAAGGTAAGTCGTAACCATTATATTTTCCCAGTATGATACTACCTATCTTTACAATGATACTACCTATCTTTACATACTACAAGAAAAGGGGGCTTTAGCCTCATTTCAAAACTGTGGCTAAAAAGGTTAAAAAGTGAGGCTAAAGCCTTTAGCCTCAGTTTTGCCTCAATTATCCAAACTGAGGTTGAAACTCCCGTGGCTAAAGGCTTTTGCCTCAGTTTTAGCAACCGAGGCTAAAATGACTTTTATAGCCTCAATTCTTCAAGTAAGGCTAAAAGACCTTTTTAGCTTTGGTTTTCTCGAAATGAGGCTAAATCAAAGTTTTAGCCTCCATTGTTTCCAACTGAGACTAAATCCAAATTTTAACTTCGGTTGCCTCCAATTGAAGCTAAATCTATTTTTAACATCTGTTCTCAACAACCAAGGCTAAAGCCTTTCGCCATGGAAATTTCAGCCTTGGTTCTCAACAACCGAGGCTAAATCCAAGTCTCGGTTACAAATTGAGGCTAAAAATGTTTAATTTTTTAAAATGTTTATTTAAATTACTAATCCATTCATTCAATCCACTCATGAAACAATCAATCATGAAAGTCATAATACCAACAAAATAGTTAACAACTCAATCAAACAATCAATCTCACTTGTTTACTATTTAAAGTTTTCAAAACAAACTCAATCAAACTATTACACAACATTAGGTTCCACAAATAATACAGAGTCACAACGTAAGATTTGGGTATGACTTTTGCTTAGCTGATGAATAACTACAGATTGTTGGGTTGTCTGAAAGCATCTGCAAAGAAGAAGAACTCGCCATTAGCAATAATTTTGTGTACGACTGTCCATGTGTCTAATGAACACAACTCCCCGTGCTATCTTCCTTATTAAAACCCGAGAAAGTGACTGACCCCAAAAACAAAAACAGAAATAACTCTGCTTTTAACCTTTTGGAACATCAGGTCTTTGCATTTTGGAACATCAGGTCTTTGCAAATTGTTTGATTGGGGACCTAATAGCTGACACTTCAAATGTGCTAAGAAGGTAAATTTGTTTAGTTCATGTATGGTGGAGCATACCAGTTCAATTGTGCTAATAACCATCCAAATCTCAGAGGACACGTAATTTTATGCATACTTACAGCAGGAGAACAAAAACAAAACCATAACAAGAGTAGATGATTAGAACTCACTATGGAAGGGATTCCTGGATGGGTGAGAACATAAGCATGTCCTTGCATGACTTTATCCGAAGGGAATGCCCATAACTGTTGTGTGGATCCTGTATCCGAAGGGAAAATGAGAAATGGTATCCAAGATACAACATCCAACTTCAAAAAAGGAAAAGGAAAAAAATATCTAAAACACTGCAATGCAAGCATAGTTTTCTTCAAAACAAAACTACAATAAGGTTGGACATACAAACTTCAACTAAGATAATAAGATGAAACAGAGTAGAAATAAACAATCACAACAATTTTCTGATTAAATCAACTGCACATCCAATTTTGAATATCTTACTTGTTGGAATTTAATTTAAATCAACTCCACATCCGAATGTAGCTTAGGTTAAAAGCATGGTTGTAGAAACTGCTATAGCGACCATTTCTTCAAAAACACCCATCTTATTAATGGTCATTAATGGAGGAAATTGGAATGGTTGATGTAAAACAGATATTGTAGATTTTGCCGACTTTTCTATGTTTTATTTTCTTCAAATTTAACTGTTATAACAGTCATAACTATCATGTAATGGTAAAGGCTTTTAAATTGGATGTCCAAAGAGATGATAAACAAATGAAGAAAACTGAACTCCGAAAAGGAAAATAACGCAATTGAGGCTTTGTTCCGATCGACATAAAATTCCTAGGACTTCTTTTGTTTAGTTATCTACAACTTCGTCTGAAACTGGGAAATAATATTCTAATTGATTTTAGGGTAGCATAAGGTATTCTGGCTGGAATTTTGCTGATGGAACAAGCTTTTGAAACATAACCCCAACAAATTTAACTAAGACCATTTATCTACAAGTAACGGTTCACAGGAAAAAGGAAAATTGACAATTTATAACTACAAAAGACAGAAAGGTAGTGATTTACTTACAAGAATCCAACAACAATTTGGTTCTCATAGTTCAAACCATCAGACATTCCTAGATCTCCAAGGCGATCACCAAGAAGTAACACATTAGTTCTCTTCTTCACTGAGGCATTGCCATCGTTTGGCTCGTCAGTATCTCCATTAGAATAGGGTCCATTAGGTACCTGCACATGTCTTGATAACCATTGAAAATCCTAATTTTCAGTCCTTGTTTCTCCGCAAAGTGAAAGAAATTAAAAATAGAAAGGCAGTTAATCCAAAAAATAAGTGGCAGATGTACCATAGGGAAAGCAATCTCAACGGCTGGATCACTTATATCAACAATTTCTCCGTCATCATCAATGTCAGCCGCTGTATCACCAGGCTCACCCAAGCTATCGTCAGGTTCCATGTCCATCACGCTTGCCACATCAACACTGTCTTAAAGTTGCCAACAGTCAGTTCAATCAAGAGGAAATGACAAAAGTTAATTATTCTTCCTACCATTGATAACTGGGGCCCACATGCTCAGTGGTTTGACAATCGAAACCATTTTCATTTTTGGACTCTATGCTATAATGGGCCCTGCAAAGAAACTTAGGCTGAACAGATGACCATGAGCATCACTATCTGTAGATGAATTTAGAACATAAATGAAAAGAAAATTTTCAATGGTTCACATTCAACTCTAGAAACCAAATTTTAGGGTCATCAATGAAGAATGATTATGGGATAATAGCTTATAGATGGTCATGATGGTAATATGGACGGTTCACATCATTCGACTATCTCATGATGGGAGCCCCAGTGGCTGGTGACACAAGCTGGATCCTATGTTTCAACAAGGAAAAACAAACTCAATAAGCATCCCTCAAACTGCAGTGCAATTACATTCTTTCTAGTCTAACCATAAAACTAACAAAACTGTAATTTGGAGCCCAGACCCTCAATATGAATGCTAGAGAAACAATTTCATGTCTTTCCTTTTCATAAAGTTAGTAATCACAATTCTATTAGATGCTGCATCCAAACACACCCTAACAATGCAAAAGCCACAAGAATAAGCTTTGTTGCAGAGACACTTTTCTACACAACTGCCATTCATATGCATGTGAAAACCAGTCAATGGACCAAGCCCAGGCAAGGCAAAATCAAGTGTTTTTAATAGGCTAGGTGCCTAATGTAGATTGAACAATTTCTTCAGCTCTTCTTTTATGATGCAAACCATTCATGTGGGAGGTCCCATCATGGATGGTGATGGAATAAACACCCAAGAAGATCTTCCTCTTCGAACTGACACAACAGTTTGGTTGAGCCTAACCAAATGCAGCAGTTGTTCATTGGCAACCCTCTACTCAGATTGGCATGATCGCTGATATGATATTGGGATTGGCACATCAGGTAAAGAGTTTAGCTTCCCTGAGGTGAGGTCCCACCTGTGCAATGTTTCTGGATCAAAACCAAAATAATATCTCTCAATTGAGCATCAGATCATAACTCAATTTAATTAGTCAGCGGCCACATTAGAAGTTTCAAATCAATCAAAGTATCTGAGCAACCAAAATCAAACTCCACACAAGGGAGTAGCAACTCCCATGCCCTTGCCTCTGGAGCTACCGACCTACTAAGCATTTCATCAAGAGTTCGTTATGCTTCGCTGAAGAGCCGGCATTCACACAACCCACATATCATCGAATCCAAAGTTGCAGCCCAAGGAACAAACCCTCTCTCCAACATTTCCACCAGCATCTCGAAAGCTGCAGCCATCGCACCTTTTCAAACCAAACCATCAATCAAAACCCTATACGTGTGCAAATTCTCCTCGACGCCCTTCAACCCCATCTTCCCCATGAGCTCCCTCGCTCTCCCCACATCCCCAACCTTGCATAACACCATCACGATCGTATTGTAGGCGACCACATCAATTCTAACCCCTACTTTTAAATCCACATGCAGGGCCTATTGAGATGTTTTAATGACATTCAATCCTTCCATCGATTCAGTTTGATAGAGAATGTCTCTAGGATGCACTCTAAAACAAAGAAAGAAATAAAGATGTTTTCAAGAGAACCATCTAAATTAATTTCCACCTGGAGAAAAATCTAAAATATGGTTGCACAAAATATGACAGGAAGCAAATCATGTATAGAGGTGGGCAAGCATCTATTTCAAAATTATAGCAAGTACAAATAGCTATGAAGCAGATCTGCTAGAAAGATGGGTGATGATTTTTTAAGGAGAGGTCTTGGCAAAAAAATTTCAAAAAAATCAGTTCCTGTGTGAAGTAAGCCTCGTAATATTATATTTCCTGTAAATTGAATAAAGAGAAACCGAAAGTACTCTAATGTGAACTGAGAAGAAGCACATGACATTTGAGACTAACATGAATACTAATGCCTCAAATAACGCATTAGGCACATGATAATCCAGAGTAAGATGGAAACTAGTACATCAAACAACAAACCTTCTATCTGTGAGTTTATTGCTACCTATAAGAGAGCACCCTAATCTAGTTATGAAACAGTTTGATAGAATGACTTTTGAATAGAAAGTTGGTGAGATGGACTCCTTGCCAAATGCCGCCAGAGAGAAAAATAATAATTCAGCAGGGTGGGTGGCATTTGACGATAATAATGACGAGAACTTCCATCCAAATCTCTTCTAGTTATTTGGGTAGTTGGGAAGAAGTCCAACAAAAAAATCAGACTTTCTTCTTCTTAATGGCTAGGATCTGGACACAGTGATTTTCCAGCTAGGTGGGTCAGGTGATCCAGCTATGAATTGAGCACTTGGGAACAAGTTCAACAAAAAATCAAACTGCTTCATAACTAGATTAGGGTGTGTTTGGTTGCAACTTTTTGTTCAAAAGTAATTCTATCACAGCTATGGGTTTAAAAAAACACTGTTGAATGTTATGGCCCATTCAAAATTCACAAATGAAAACCCATAAACATTAGAAATGTATCTCAACAGACAAATAACATATCAAGTTTAACCCTCTCCACTACTACAGTTTAGAATAAGAGAAAAACAGGACATGTAATATGTAACAGCTGAATGTTATGGCCCTGTCATGCCCCAAACAGATGTTGATTTATGACTGTATCAAAATTATCAATGCATAGTCATGTATTTCAAATGCCTGATATTACATAAATCAATGATAAATCTCTAATTTCTAAATATATAAACCTAAATTATAACTTAAATCAGCAAGAATCGGATCAAAATTCAACGAAATCAAGAGACATAAGTTGGATATAGATCAAAACAGATTAAGCACCAAAAATCGAGAAAAAAAATTAGAAAAATCAAACCCTTAGTGGAAAAAAATTGGAGAAAAGGGGAGGAAGCTCACCTGATTGGAAGTTAAAACCCTTCCTCTATCCTCAAATAGTGCAAACTGCAAATCAGGCATTTGTGGAGGATTCTTACAGGTAATAACGGTTGTGATTTCTTCAAGATGGATCTGGAGTGTACTTTTCACCCACCTATGAATCAGACAGAGCAATGTCCAGATAGAACATGGCCCATTCATAAAAAATTAGACCTTTCGCCTTGGTTCGTATGGAACTAAAGTTAAAAAGTAGACCTTTCGCCTCGGTTCCTATGCAACTGAGGCTACAATGTAGACCTTTCGCCTCAGTTCGTCTAGAACTGAGGCTAGAATGTTGACCTTTCACCTCGGTTCGTCTAGAACTGAGGCCAAAAAGTAGACCTTTCGCCTCGGTTCCTGTTTAACTGAGGCCAAAAAGTAGACCTTTTGCCTCGGTTCCTGTTTAACTGAGGCTAAAAAGTAGACCTTTCGCCTCGGTTCCTATGCAACTGAGGCTAAAAAGTAGACCTTTCGCCTCGGTTCCTATGCAACTGAGGCTAAAAAGTAGACATTTTTCCTCTGTTCCTATGCAACTAAGGCTAGAATGTAGACCTTTCGCTTCGGTTCGTATGGAACTGAGGCTAAAAAGTAGACCTTTCGCCTTGGTTCCTATGCAACTGAGGCTAAAAAGTAGACCTTTCGCCTCAGTTCCTCTGCAACTGAGGCTAAAAAGTAGACCTCTCGCCTCGGTTCCTATGCAACTAAGGCTAGAATGTAGACCTTTCACCTCAGTTCCTATGCAACTGAGGCTAAAAAGTAGACCTTTCGCCTCGATTCCTATGCAACTGAGGCTAAAAAGTAAACCTTTCGCCTTGGTTCCTATGCAACTGAGGCTAAAAAGTAGACTTTTAACCTCAGTTACCTAGCAACTGAGGCGAAAAATGAACTTTTATCCTCAGTTCCTTAGCAACCGAGGCTAAAAAACACATTTACCCTCCATTTTTTCAACCGAGGCTAAAAAATTGAGGCTAAAGGCCTACTTTCTTGTAGTGACAATTATTCATTGGATGAAACAAACAATATTGTAGCAAAATCATCATTGCAACAAAACATAACTGATGTCACCACACAATTTCAAGAGTAAATAATCATTATTCATTTACTGTTATTGTAATTAAAAAACTAAACAGACTGTAGATGAGTTTGTACGACATCATGGGGTGAGTTTTATGCCCTTGAGCTAGCTATAATACTTTTTTTTTTAATATATAAACAAAATTACAGGCGGTGTAGTTCCACCTTTTTAAAAATATAAAAAAGTTAATAATAAAATTATTAGCCATGTGTAAAATAAATAAATAAATAAACCTAAGTTCTAATGTTTCGTCTTTTATTATAATAATTATTATTTTTTTTTAACTCAAAATGTAGGTGATTGGCCAATGACTTGATTGACAAGTTTCAACTCAGTGACACCCATCAGTTAATTTTCTAAAGACTTATCTTGAGATCTCATGAAGTCAAGATGAATCAACTGAGTTTAGCATCGACTAGTTAGACTAGTTGACTTTGATTGAAGGTTAGAGTTTTGGTTTTGAGCTTACCTCCCTTCGTTTAGGGTAGCTGCATTTATAGGGTCCTTAAGCGGTTTTGAAACCATCGTATCTTAATAGGAGACACTAGAGAGTCTCTATTTGAATGGAAAACTGCTCCTGAAAATTTTGCCGAGCCCACCTCGGTTAGAATAATCTTCGGCTGAGATTAATTCGGGCCCTCATTTTCCGAATCTATGGTGTAATCCCCTCCAGATTACTCATACCTTCTTAGCAGTAGTCGACCGGGTCAACTCGGAATGCGGGGGAGCTTAAATCTCAAGATCCTTACCTTACAGGTCACTGCCTATGTTGTAAATGCTCCCGGTGAGACGATCCTTCCCCCACTGAGCTCTATCCTCGGACAGCTCGACTCGGTGGTTCATCTCTATATCAAGTGAACTGCTCATTTTGTCTCTGAGCCCTGTGCTTTAACAGCTCGGCTCGGAGGCATGTTGATGGTCTTTTTGCCTGGACCTTTCGTTACCTCAACTTGGAGACACTTCTCGTATAGTTAGATGGTCGTTCTTGATGGGGTTTTCCTCCTCAGTTCAGAGGAGAGGTAGTGCATCCAGTTGTAAAATGAATGTCTTTCACCGTGCTGCTCGATCGGATGAGGCTCGCTCGACTCAAAGTCCAGCAAGCTCTATTTTTTGGCCTCGACCAGTCGAATGCCTGGCTCGACCAATCAAGGGTCCGCTCGACCAGTTGAGGACCTGGCTCGACTAGTCGAGAGTTACACAGATTCTGTGCGGATTTTGTGTGGACCGCGTAAATTTGAGGCGGTTTCGCAGAGGTGTGGAAGAGGAGTTGACTAAACTATAAATAGGGGTCCCTAGGGCTATTCTAGGGTGTGTTAAGGCTTCCTAAAGTAATTCTAGAGGAAGAGAGAGAGAGAGGAGGCTTGTGGAAGGGAGGCTTTTGCTCATAGAGGTGATCTACTGTGTAGTCGACGTCTCAACACTTGTACGTCCTCGTGATCGGTGGGATCTCTCCATTTTCTTAATTCTTTTATTATTCATCCACTCCTACGTAAGTGAAGAAGGTTTGATCTAAGTGGTGTGTGCTTGTAATCGGTTGTAATGTTCTACTTCATAGTGAATTGTTGATCTGGACTAGGTCCCATGGTTTTTACCTTCTTCTAGGGTTTTCTACATAAAATCTCTTATGTCGTGTAGTTTGTGCTTTGATTTATTTCATTGCTTTATTATATCCCATACTTTTAGTGTTTTTGGGAGGCGAGATCCTAAGGTTTTTATGCAACGCTCCCAACAAAGTGGTATCAGAGAGTTCAAGTTGGTTGAATGGAGTGGGATCAGTTTTGAATTATGGAAGGTGGCTCATCAAGGATGATCAGTCTCAATTGTTCTAACTGGACCATATGGAAGGATACGATAAAGGACTTGTGTTGAGGGTCGAATATTGCATATTAGACCCCAATTATTACCTGCTTTTACGAACATGATACTGTTTAATGCCCTATTTTAATCGTGTTTGTGTTGCAAGGTGGATTTACGAGCGTAGACTAAAAAGGATGCTAAAGGCATGAATTTAACATTTAAAAATTATCAAGGTAAGGGACAGACTCCAGGGGACCGAGATTGAAGAATTTACACTCCAGGGATTCGAGCAAATCCAGTATTTCACGTTAAAGAGGCCTGAAATTTGTCCAGAATGCAAGATCACAGGGTTTCTACCATCCGTTCGGTTCGAAACTTGATATCTGGCCTGAGGACCATAAATTAACCGTACACGTCGAATTTCAGCCATTGGATCCCTGTGGAAGTGACCCAACGGACAGGTAACCCGTAAATCATCAATTTTAGGCCCACTTGATCTCTGGATATGCTTCAAACTCGAGTTTGACCCCTTAAATTAGTTGGAAGAATGGATGGATGGATTAGATTTCTTAAAACATCACGGTGGGACCCACTTACATGGAGTGAGTGTGCTCAGCACACGTGCACTGGACACAAGGTCGAGTCAAACCGACTTTGTCTAATAACATCTTCCAAAAAATGGAAACTTTTGTTTCTCACGAAACAGGGGTGCCATTTGAAGTTTGATAGGCCTCCATCATAGCCCACATGGACAATCCACGCCGTCCATCGTGAAGATGAGCTCGAGTGGGTCAAAACCAAGTTCACCGTGTGCAACCGTGCACATGCACATGCCTGCTACAACAGTCACAAGAAGGCCATTCCACCGCATTCAAAGCAGTACAACAGATGTGATTCTTTGGGCCACACCAATCTCGGATAAAAAACTTAATTTCTCGGGCCAAGATTCCACGAGACATCTAATGGATGGAGTAGATTTCACTTTTGACGCTAATCAGGGGCCCACCAAGCAACGCAGCAAGGATCAGCCCTGTTTTCGCATCCGGACGCTGCCTGATTTTTGCGATAGTTGTGTGATCAAGATAATGATCGGATTGACGATTTGGACTCACACGCTGCAAAAGGGGGCCACAACCCTAACCATGGAGAGAAAATGGATCTTTCGACGCCCTCCTGCCTGAAATTCCTAGCCAAATGCAGGTTGTCTTGCGTTATTGTGTGTTCCGACTGCAAAAGGTGTTACATCACGTATTCCCATATGCGTAAACACCAGTCGACCAACACACACTGCCTCTCCTTACGCTGCATCCCATCGACTCTCGACTGCCTATAAGAAGGAGAGAGAGAAGTGGATGACATCCAATCTCGGGACGTCTGGAGAGAGAGAGAGAGAGAGAGAGAGAGAGAGAGAGAGAGAGAGAGAGAGAGAGAGAGAGAGAGTTTAGAAGTTCTTCTGTTTTTTTATGAATTTTTGAGAGATCTAGCATAATCATGTCAGGCTAAACCTCTTAGCTAGGGCTAAGAGGTGAAGCTTGTGGCGTGATGGAAAGGATTCTACAGCTTTGATTCATGTTTAGACTGAGTTGATGTTGATTCTACTTTGATTGTAAGGAATGTCTCTAGTTTTTAATGGTTTGTTATAACTGAAATTACAATAGATCTGCGTTGGCTTTAAGTATTTCCTTTTCATTATTTTGATTGTGAAGTTAGGAAAGCCCTATTGTTCACCATTGCCCCTTGGACATGGTTGGATGATGAAATCCTTCATAACATTCATACATCTTTTAAATTGGTTATGGATTAGTTTAATTTTGTTGTTTACTTTGTCTCATGGGCATAGTTTTGTGATGGAATCAACTATAATTCTCATACCTCTCATCTCTTGAAAACTATATCAAAGGAATTTCAGGTAGAGTTTTAATAATATATCTTATAACTGGATGAAGATGAGACTCGAAGTCCAGTTGAGTTCATGAATCAAGCGTAGATCTCCCTGATCTCTGCAAGTGGATCCTCTGAATCCCTAATTTTTCACCTTTGAATTCTACAATTTTTAGAGTAATATTTCACCATTATTCCCTCATATTCACTTGATTTATATTTCATCTTCTTCTAGTTCTAGTTCTGGTTGCTTTCAGAGTACGTACAAGGTTCAGTCCTTATGGATTCGACCTCGGTCTTACCGAGATTATTACTACATCATAACCCTATACTTAGGGTGTGAACGACTTACTTTATTGTAAAGACTTGTATGCTCCAATTCTAGGCATATCAGTAAAGATAAAGGATATGTCAGATGATGATTGGAAGAAGTCGGACCGGAAGGTAGTGGGGTTTATTAGACATTAATGGCTGGACGGTTTTGTATTCCACCCTGTGTTTAGGGAAATCTCAGCCGCTAGCTTATGGCTAAAATTGTAAGGGTTGTATAAGAGGAAGATGACCAATAATAAGATTTTTCTGATAAGATGACTTATAAATCTCAAGTTCAAAGATGATGGTTCTGTGGTTGAGCACATGAATGAGGTCAGCAGCATATTGAACCAGCTCTCCGCTATGAAGATGGTCCTGAACGATGAAATACTGGCTTTACTATTACTTAGCTCATTGCCCGATAGTTGGGAGACATTAGTGGTGTCTCTAAGAAACTCCGCGCCAGATGAAAATGTGTCCATGGAACAGGTAACTAGTTGTCTCTTCAATGAGGAGACAAGGAGAAAGTCTTAGGGGTCTACCCAACAAGAGGCTTTTGTGATACAAGATCGGGGGAGAGGAAAGAATAGAAAGGGCGGGAAGGCCCGAGATAAATCAAGAGGCAAGTCGAGTGTCAGGAAGGATGTTGAATGCTAGAATTATGGAAAGAAGAGTCACTA
>CM073577.1:129546639-129566639 GCA_037074715.1 Magnolia kwangsiensis | reverse complement strand
TTTGGACACATAGTCACATATGTAATAATTGATCCAATTATATTGAAGCGTGTACGAATATGTATGTCTGGCATACGGTCACTTATGTAACAAATGACCCAATTCTACTGAAGCATGTACAAGTATGTTTATGCCAGGCATACCATAGTCGTAATCAAACTTGAATGGAACCTAATACTTATGCTCCAAATTGTTGGATTAGATGAGGGAAGATTGGCCTCATTATTCGGCCAGTGATTGACAAGATGATCAGGCAATTAGTAAAGGAAATGGTTAGTCCTTCATATGGATTTTTCTTACATTAGAAAAAAAAAAAAAAGAAGGCTTTTTCTATCGATGATATCTTGATTATAAAAATAATGAAAGAAAATGTCTTATAAAAATAACAAAATAAAATAAAAAATGAAATAAAAGGTTTAATGTTGATTTTATTAAAATAAATAATGATTCAATATAATTGGCATATAAAAGTAAATAAAGTTTTTTTTTTAAAATAGTTACCTGTATTTGTTCAAGGAGGCAAATTACTCTATATTTTTCATTGTACTTACAACTCTCGGCATCCCAACTTTCATAGTATAACATGTGTTTTCTGGGGAGAGGAGAAACTTATATTCACAATTTCCATTTCATTATAACAATTGCTTTTCCTTGTACCTCTTTACCAAGGTTATAACACGTAATGGTATTCCAATCATTATATCTGTTTGCGACAAGTTAGGTGTAAACAAAATCATGCAAGTAATTACGCTTACAATTAGGTGAAGCGTTGATGAAGAAAGTTTAACAAGAGATGCAGATGATTGAGGTTTTTTGAATGAAAAAGTTTGTTAATAATAATTTAAATTGAGGTTTATACTCATCACTTATGTTTCAGTTTTAATGAAAATTTATCTTCAATTGTTTTGCAATTGGTTGCAAATATTATCAATTTAAACAGATTATTAATTCAATAACAATCAATTTTTTATTTTTTGTTTTGGATGAGTGTTTTGAGAAAGTAGTCATGTGTAAAATAAATAAATAAATAAATAAAATTAAGTTCTAATTTTATTTTTTTTATTTTTTTTTATTTTTTAAAGAAAAAAACTCAAAATGTAGGTGATTAGCCCATGAATTAATTGACAAGTTTCAACCGAGTCAGTCACGCTCATCAGATACTTTTCACAAGACTCGCGTGGAGATTTCACAGAGTCAAGATGACTCCTCTAAGTTTAACATTGAGCTAAAGCTGTAAGGTATAAAATATCATTACATATGATAGTCAATTACCTCTCTCTCATCCCTCACATTTATAGAAATATAATTCTAGCGATTTAAGATGAGATATAAATCAGAAGATCCATTTGGATCTCTTTTTAATATCAGTTGCAAAGTAGTGGTTCAAACAGGCTTCTTTTGTTTTTTAAAGAAAAACTCAAGTCAATGTTGAACATTTTATCTACTCATTATGTATGCAATGAATGTTCACTCCCCAAGTGCAGGGTTGTGATGTAGTAATAAACTCAGTAAGACCGAGGTCGAATCCCAAGGGACTGAAACTTGTACGCTATCTGAAATTATATAGAACTAAAATTAAACTAAGATGAATTCTAAATTAAATAGCAATTGAAAAATAATTATAAAATAATTAATCTAAAACTTAAAAAAATTCAGAGAAAGGGAATTAGGGATTCAGAGGATCCACTTGTATAGATCAGGGAGATCTTATGCCTGCATCTAAAATCATGGAAATTAAACTGAACTTCCTTTAATATAGTCTTAAAGAGATGAAATGTATATGAATTAGATTGGATTCCATCACTAAACCATGCTTAAGAGACAAAGCAAACAACAAAATTAAACTAATTACCAACCAATCAAATGCATGAAGGTTAAGAAGGGTACCGTCATCCGACCATGCCCAAGAGACGATGATGAACAACAGGGCTTCTTTACGTCATAAACATAAAGAAAATGAACATGCTCAAATCCATTACAAACTCATTATAATTTCAGTCACAACAGACCATTAAAGACTGAAAACATTCCATTAATTAAACTATAATTAAAATCAGTTCAGTATACATAAAAAGCTCAAACAAGTCTCCCATCACGCTACAAGCTGCACCTCTTAGCTAGGGCTAAGAGGTTTAGCCACGCATAGACATGATGTGGCTACATCTCATAAAAATAAAATAATAAAAATAATAAAAAAAGAAAACTCTAACTGACTCTCCTGATCCACGCTCACGTCCAAGCCAAGCTCCAGCCGTCCTCCTCACCTCCCCTGATCTCCCTATTTCTTCTCCTTTTATAGAGGTAGCAAGGCAGTGGCTGGTCGGTTGGGAATTTCCGCAGTAATAGGTGGAGATGCGTTGGTGCGAAAGGAAGAAAGGTCGGTTGTTTCTTACGCAGCAGCATACAACGCAACAGATCTGCGTTAGACCTAGTACACGCACACAGGTGCGTCTTGTTTTTGTACCAAAAGAACGTCCCTATGGACTGTTTTCGACGGCCTACCCAGTGGACGGTCTGGATCGTTGAAACGATCATAAACAATGGCCGACCTGATCCAACCGCAGCCTCTGCTGCGTAACAGAGCTTGCACAGACGGTCGCTGTGACGTTGGTGAGGCCCATGATAATTGGTTTTTGGAAAATCCATTCCGACGATTGGATTATTCTCAAAAAATTGGTCGGAAATGTATAATTTTGGGTTTGTTTTAGTGTGGCCCACGTTATATTTCACTCCACCGTCCATTCTCCGCTTTGAACGGCTGGATTTCGTTTCTCGCCATCTTTTGCAACTCTGCCACCTAGGAAGTGATAAGAGAGTCCTTTTACCCCTGATGAACGGTCCAGATTATCTGGATCATGGACCATGGTGGCCCACAGAACCTCGTCCGTAGTCCCTGTTGCGGCAACGGGATTTGAATCCCAACAGAAGTCGGGTCAGCGTACGTTGACTGACTCAGTTGGTCCGGTGTTCCGCGAGTGTACACCTATCACATTAAGTCACACCCACCTTGATGTATATATCACATCTGCTCCGTCCATCTTCTTTGATACCTCATTTTAAATATTGAGACCAAAATTTAAGCATATCCATAACTCAGGTGAGCCCCACTTAAGGATTTAAGGGTCTGATCTATTCGTTGGGACACTTCCATGACCATCTAGTAAATGATGTTTGACGTGTACAGTTAATTTATGGTCTTCAGGCCACATATAGAGTTTCGAACTGAACAGATGGTGGGAACCCTATGATCTTGCATTCTTGACGATTTTTGGGCCACTTAAGCTTCAAGTTCTCGATTTTCTCGGATCCTTAGCTTGTAATTTTGTTGATCTTGGTCCCCTAGAGTCCGTCCTTTTTCTTGGTTACTTCATAGCATTAAATCCACAATTTTAGTATCATTTTTCAGTCCACGCTCGTAAATACACCCTGCATTACGAACACGGTTAAAACCGAGCGTTAAACAGTATCATGTTTGTAAATCTCAACAACAACTGGGGTTTGATATGTAATATTTGACCCTCAACAATAAATAGAAGGAAATGGTAAATAAATGTTTACATTACATAAATACTCTTAATGAGAATTTCAAGTAATGTTTAAAAGCATTGTTAGTTTTTAATTAACTTAAATGAAAAACACTTACATTAGAAATACACTTTAGATAGTGATTTATACGCCTACCCATTACAAATATTCCAAATATTCCAATCTTGTTGAACATTTTATTTGTATTTTATGTATTGCAATGGATAGAAGGAAATGGTGAATAAACGTTTACATTACACTACTATTTTTAGTGAAAATTTCAAGTAATGTTTCATTGTTATTTTCAATTAACCTTTATGAAAAATGCTTACATTAGAAATAAAATTTAGGTAGTAATTTATATGCCTACCATTAAAAATCTTTCAATCTTAATATAAAAATAAATCATCATACAGTATTTTTTTTTAAAAAAAAGTTATAATGATAACTTGCACCAATGAAATAATGTTAACCATCCAAATAATTAATTTAGATTTATAAGAAAAATAAATTCGTTATTTTATTCTAATTTCAATCTCTTAGCATTAGGAGAAGAAATAATCAATTAGTTATAAACATATACCTTATCATCTATGGTAAAATTATTTTGGCACAAGTTAATTTAGTTGCCTCCATTATCTCAAAATTTGTCCTTTTGTTTTAATAGGATGCATAGATAGAAGTTAATACCGATCGAAATAGAGAATAAATTAAACCGAACAGAAAGCATTCATGAAAAAGATGATAATATAGATAACCTTTATATATATAATGATAACATACAAAACTCCATTTTTCTTCTTCCAACAAGTAGTTGTTAAATAAATTATACATGAACTACCTTGCAAAAAAGGTGTGACTGATTAAAGTGAAAATTAGAAAATAACAACAGCAGCATTTTCATATTGAGTTTACACCCCCGCTTATACAAAATAAAGAAAATACACTCATAAGGAGAGCCCCACATTGGATTGGATGTGCACTATTTAGCAACACTTTTGAAATTATACATTCGTTTGGTGTATGGGTGGCCCATTTGATGAGTGGACTAGTTTAGTTTTGGAATATATTCATCTTCATGAACTGCTAAAATATTTCATACCTGACGAATTAGCACAAAGATGCGTGGGAGATTGTGCTCTCGGGCGAATCGATTGGTTTGGTCCCGTAGATCAACGGACTGATTTGATCTCTGTTTATTACACCTAGTCTAACGTATGGCATCGACAATGGAAATAGAAAGTTCTACAAATATGCTCACTTATCCATAGATCATCAATACTGGAAGTTTGTTCTTAAATGGATGATGGACCAGATACCTACAAAGGACCGACGGTTTGGCTGGTGACTCCAACACCTGCGAGGTAGATGATGTTGAAGCTCTGTGGGCCCTTCCACAATGTATGTGTTTTATCCACGCCATCCATTCATTTTTCCAGCTCATTTTGTGGCATGGGCCTAAATATGACGCAGATTGAAACCTCAAGTGGACCTCACCGAAGGAAACAGTAAGGATAATGATGGCCAGCGTTGAAACCTTCTTAGGGCCCACCATGAAGTTTATTTTCCATCCAACCTGTTCACAAGGTCACATAGGCCTGGATGAAGGGAAAACACAAATATCAGCTTGATCCAAAACTTTTGTAGCCCCCAATAAGTTTTCAATGGCAAGCATTTAATCTCCACTGTTTCCTGTAATGTGGTCCACTGGATCTTTTGATCTGTCTCATTGATGGGTTCATGCAGTAAAATGAGCTGAAAAAATGGATGGACAGTTTGGATAAAACACATACATCATTGTGGGACCCACAGAGCTTTGACATCATCTAGCTGGTTGGTGTTGAGTTGCCCAGCCAAACCGTGCCCATAGGAGAGCTCCATAACCTGCTAACCCCAGTCTATCACACAAAGGCACTAATCAATGGTAGGGATGTCAATGGAATGCAGGTCTGTCTGTTTCTAGGCCCAGCCCACACAAGCCTAATAGGCCAGCCCACTTTCATTGGGTTCTGTTACAGCCCTAGCTCTAGTCACTGGGCTCAGGCCAGGTTTAAAGCTTCAGGTATGGACAGATGAGCCAGAGCCTGGCCCATTGACATTACTACCCGTTGTGGGTTTGAGCCATACATCCCAAAATGCCCCATACTCTTAGTTGTCCACTTCCATCGGATTCAGCTGTAATTTTTAGCCGAGTCCACTAACTGGGACTGTTAAAATGAGTATAGGCTGCTCTTGTCAAAAGGGCATATCATTTTCACAAGACGGAAGTTATTTGTAGTATAAAATACTAATAAAACACAGTTAAAATAGATATATTAAAATAAGATAAATAAGAGTTTTGCGAAGCACACATGCGTACTTGGGCAATAAAACTTCGGTAAACGTGCCATGAGGCCCATGACACATGCCTGCGGGATCTAATCCATTCATCAGGTTGGTCCGACCTATACATGTTTTCCCAGAAAAATCTGGTCCAATTCATAGGTGGGCCCCAATGGATTAGAAAACTTCAGCGAAGTTTTTCATTGCCGTGCATTTGTTTTGCAAACAGTAGCCCACCTGACCATTGGATCAACCTAATTATTGGTTTCGAGCATCAATATACGGGTGTTGTTCTGATGGATGGATTGGATCTGGGACCTATCATGCCCTGATGGAAAATCTGTGGCACATATATACATGAGTTTTATTGGGCATGCGTGTGGGGTTAGCAAAATTCAATAGATGGGATGGATGAAAATGAGTGGTCTATGTTGGTAGCTAAAAATAAGATGGTTAATATCTTCTTTTCAGTGGTCAGCCATTTGTACAGTTTGGATTGCGTCAAAACAATGCCAGGTGCACAGATTCAAGCCTCACTACCATTTTTTATATAGTGCAAAACTAACCAAAAAAAAAAATCTCAGCTCAAGTGACTGTATTTTTTTTTAACACACGCACACACTCACGCTGGTGAAAGTTCACCACCTATGGGTACTCGAACCCTTGACTAGGAGTGTCTACCACCCGGACAAGGGCAAGGACTGTTGAAACGTGTTACATTTTCTACTATTTAACTACCAAGTTATTTTTGCATAACATCTATTCTGTCCTTAGGCTTCACCACCGATTATTTAGCCTTGATCCCAAATATCATGCTGATTTAACACTTAGCTGGGTCAACCCAAAAATACTAAACTTAAAATAAAAATTTTAAAATAAAATAAAAAAACTTTTAATTCACTTGATATGGGCTACCTCAGTTTTATAATACTTTGATTTTTGGAAATTTCTTTCATCTTAATAAGGAAATTTTAGATGAATGCATTAGATGGCACATAAACACCAGAGTGGGTGCTACACATCACCAGCCTTTTTTCGTATGGTGTTACCTACCTAAGTTCTGGATTATCATGATTTTTAAGTTCCATAGTTAAAGTAGGCAATGTACTTATCGATAGGCAGATCTGATTAAAGTTCTATCCATGTGCCTATCAGATTGAAAATAACCTCATTAGGTACCAATGTGTGGTGGGTTCATGCGGTTCTTTAAAAAATATCTCAACATTGTCACTAGAATTGGTGATGCCATTTTGTTCATAAGGACATGAAACACGCGGGCAAATTCATACATTGATAAATAAATTGCTGCTGAGTGGAATTCTCCTTCCCAATCTATTTGAAGATGTTTGATCTTACAATCAAACAAAATTTTAACTAAGATTTTGAATTTCTTGAAAATCAGTAAAACATTTGATTTATTAAACATCGGGATGATCCACGCAAATCTAGTAGAATAGTCAAGGAAATGAATATAATATCACTGACCATTGATGGATGGTACCAAAGCCAGGCCCTAAACAGCCGACTAAATGAGATGCAATGGAGCAGTGTTGTGGATGTAAGCAGGCGACGCACACCACGAGCTTTAATTGAGAGATCCAAAAGAAGTACAAATCTTGAAAGAACTTTGTCAATTGTACCGATGGTTGGATGACCAAGTCTATCACATGTGCTACTGTATAATAGACACTTGTTCACTTAAAAGTGCCTTTTTATTAGTTGCAACACACTGATGAACTACTTGATGGAGTCCTCTTTTACTCATTCCTTAAGAGGATCTTCCCCGAAGGTTTATCCTTAATATAAAAATGGTGCAGATGAAATTCAAAAACACTTTATTATTATCGGTAAATTGATTAACAGATAATAGATTCTTCATAATAGATGGAGCATGAAAAATATCTTTGAGATGGAATTTTGTTGGACCTGTATGTAAACAAGAATGGCCAATATGGCTAATAGACAAACCTAAGTTGTTGCCAAATCTCGTTTTCTCTGATGTAATCAAAGTGAATAGAAAGACAGGCAAGATTCAGTGTGATATGATGTTTGGTGCCTAAATTTGGATACTAAATACCGTACTCAGATGTGATTGGGTAACACAAGGTTGTGCAGTTTAAAATGCATTTGAAGAAGGTTTATTTTCTGAAAGGAAAGAATGATTAAAGCAATGATAATATTGGGAGGCTTTATGCATTGCTTGATGATAGATTTTACATGTAGGTCTACTAGACCCTTGATTGAAATGAGCAATGTGGGTATTGTGACCTTAGTTTGGACCGCGTTCACTATAGTTTGGACCACATTTAAGATTATGCAGTTATTATCGCCCTCATTCTTGAAAATCTTGTTTATTGTGGGTCATGTACTCTTGGATGATTTGTGGTCATATTATCTATAATATTTTTTTGATCAAATAAAATATTGTTAAATTGAATCTCTTCACTCAAGAGAAGACCTTGAAGGTCCAAGATTTTAATTTGAGCATCACATGTAGTGATTTAAGTGACAAACAAAGCATATTTGGGCTCTAATTTTTTTAAAAGGTAGAGTATAAAGTCATTACCTTCTTTTAGTTTTGAAGCCATGGAGAGTTAGTCAGTTATGATCTTGATTTTAAGAAGGTATTTTGTCATATTGGTGGATCTTTTCTTCATTTGGTGAAGTTAAAGTCAGTCCATAATTAGAAGATCGGTAGCCTAACAACTTTTATTATTTATGCCAATCTTACCTTTAAAAGGGTGAAATCACATTAAATGAAAAAATAAATCTTATACTAAAAAGTAACTTTTCATTTACCAACTCGTAACATTAATTTTTGAATCAATATGAAGTTGTCACATGTTGACACTATGTCACGGTTGGTCCGAAGCTAAAAAAAATAGTACTCACGCTTGAATGTATCTTTTGTTAACCCTCCTTTAGAAATATGAATTCTGTTATTAATGTGGTGGCACAAAACCATATACATACCTTTACGAGATCAATAGCATTTTAATGAGACTGTGCCCAACATATTTATAAAATAACTAATTTGGAAAAGAATCTAATCACAAATTTGACTATGATACACTTGATAAGACCGTCTCTCACAATCCTTTGAAGGTATTCTTGAAGACGTTTAAGGTAAGTCTCTTAGCACGTGAAGGGGTTCACGCCCCAAAATAGGCTCAAAACTCAGCTCGAGCTTTTGCGAGTTGAGTCAGTTCTTGTACAGCTCTAGCTATAAGAGATCAATACCCTTAAATTTATGTCCTCCAAGCTCTGGATTTTCAATAAATCCAGACGTCTAATCCGAACCGTTCATTACAACTTTAACGAACCTGCGATATTACAATGATGCTTCATTTATGATCCTGACGTTTGACTCTTGAATTTGGATATTAGCAATTTCTATTGGTCTTTAGTTCGTCTTCAGCAATTCAAAGAAATTACTTTTTCTAATTTCCAATTGGTCTTGGAAGACACTCAGCCTTTCAAAGAGTGAAAGAGTGAGACAATATCTTATCAAAACCCGAACCCAACTTGACTTCTATCTTAACCATGTATTTGGACGCCACTGATCCATGGTGCACAATCTTACAATTTGGATTGTTTTAAGGGCTATGATGACTGGTCTCATCAAATAAAAGCTACGGATGACTGAATCACAAGCCTCACTTGTACATACTCAACAGCCAATTGTACATCCAAGTGTATTGTAGAAAACAGTTCAAGACAAATACCAACTACAAACAATTGCAGTACCCTATCCCTAAGTATTCAAATATCCAAATAAGAAAAATAATAACAGTTAAATAACTACCGAAAACGAAGAAATTCATAACATATCAGATGCATGCTTTTCGCAACCAAATATTATGAATTTGCATTATTTTTATTACCAGAAATAGAAAAATTGGATGTATCTATCAATCAATCAACCAATTAAAATCTACTCTACTATTTTATTTTTCTTTTTTTACAGTATCATCTAATATTATAAAAATAGAAAATAGAAAATAGAAAATCCTAATGATAGGCCCATTCATTCTCCTTGCGGATCTTGGCTTCCTCCTCCGGAGTAAAATCATTCTTGATATTGAAGACCTTGCGTACCTCCTCAGGGGTCATATGCTTAATGTGGTCTGCGATGTACTGACAAGTGAGGTCCACTAGACCACTGATATCCAAGTAGTTAGCGGCCGGGATGAGATCGAAAACGAGGTTAATGTCCATGCCGCTTATGAACTGCTTATCCCAACCATTCAACTCGTTATTGTCTTTCTGATCCGAGGAGGAGGAGGAGGAGGAGGCTTCGCATCCTCGTTCTCTCACTTTGGCATGTTTGTTGCAGTACTCTATCACCTTCACCAGGATTCTGGCCGTTATGTTGGGGAGCTGTATAATGTCGTTGGCGCAGTTGTCTTCCACCATGAATCTGATCATTTGCGATTGGGATGCAACGGTTTGTTCGATTTCCCATACTTCTCCGTCGGAGGTTTGAAGAGTCACCTTCTTCTCTACTGAGGACTCTTCTCCCATTCTTTTATCTCTCTCTTTTTCTTTATCACAAGATAATTCTATTACTTTCCCTTCTCTTTCTTCTCTTACTCACAAAAAAATTCTAATGCTTTCACTGCTACTATGTATTTATTTATATAATTGGTTTTAGCATTCTTGTATTGGATTGTGGAAGCGGAATTCATGCGAAAGCCTTTCGCAGTAAATTCCTGCGTTGGGATGCTAGGTGGGGCCCACCGTGATGTTTGTCAGATATCCACCGGTCCATCCGCTTTGATAGATCATTTTAGGATATGTGACAAAAAATGAGGTGGATCAAACACTCAAACGGGCCGCACGAGAAGAAACAGTGGGAATTCAGTGATCATCGTTGAAACATTTTTTTTGGTAACAAAAGTTTCGTATGAGACTAATTTTTTTTCACTTTTTTACTTAATCCCAGTGGGAATGACCTTATAAACGGTTTGGATGGAATAGAAACATCAAAGTAGAGCCCAAGAAGATTTCAACGGTAGGAGTCTCTTTCCATAGTCTTCCCTCTCATATGGCCCACCTGGGTTTTGTATCCACCTAATTTTTAGCCGCATGTCCTAAAATAATCTCCCAAAGCGGATGAACGGGGTGGATTTCTCACAAACATAACGGTGGACCCCACCTAGCATGCCAGACACGAACTTCCTGCCTTTCCGCGTCCTCGGATGCCGAAGTGCAGGTCGGTGCAGGAAGAAATCGGATTGCGTACGGAGTCACTGAGTACACTTTTATCGTACTGAGTAAACTCAGTTAGGCCTACTCTGAATGAATGTGGGTTATCCACGCCGTCCATCCTTTTTTCCAGATCATTTTAGTGGTTGATTCCAAAATAGAAGTATGCACCAATCTTGAGTGGACGACACCAAAGGAAACAGTGGGAATAATGATTTCCACCGTTGAAATATTTATAGGACCCACAGCGATGTTTATTTGTCATCCAATCTGTTCATAAGATCACACAGACATGTATTAAGGTAAAACACAAATATCTGCTTGATCCAAAATTTCTGTGGGCCTCAAGAAATTTTCAACGGTAAATTTTCAATTCACAATGTTTCCCTGGGTGAGGTCCACTTGAGATTTGGAAATACTTATTTTTGGGCTTAAGCGCTCAAATTCTTTGTTAAAATGGATGGACGGTATAGATAAAGTATGTAAATCACATTGGACCCTATGGAGTTTACTCAGTACGCGATCCGCTTCCCCGTGGGAAAGCCTCAATGGGTCCCACAATGGTCTGTTTGTTTGTACGCTCTTAGGTAAGTGAGTAAACTCATTGAGCTCACCTTGAATGAGTAAACTCATTTGGTCCAACTTGAATGTATTTGGCCTATTTACACTGTCCATCCGTTTTTTCCATCTAATATAAGGGGTTGAACTCAAAATTGAAGCATATCCAAAGATCAAGTGGCTCATACTACAAGAAACAGACGTTGGAACTTTGCTAGGCCCCATAGTGATGTTTATTTGTCATCCAAACTTGCTTATAAGATTATATAGACATGGATGAACAGAGAGAACCAATATAAGCTTGATCTAAAACTTCCATGGCTCGAAGAAATTTTCAACAGTAGAAGTTTCAATTCAACTTTTTCTTGGGGTGTGGTCAATTTGAAAATTGTATATACTTTATTTTTGGGCTCAAGCCTTAAAATTATATGGTAAAATGGATGGACGGACCAGATAAAATACATAAATTGTGATAGACCTCAAAGAGTTTACTCAGTACGCTAACCGTAGCTAGTTACTCTCTACGCAATCCGTTTCCTAATTGTTTTATCCGCACCGTCCATCCATTTCCCAGGTTATTTTAGGACGGAGACCAAAAAATAGGTAGATCGAAATCTTATGTAGACCGCACTATAGAAAACAGTGGTGATTGAACACTCACCGTTCAAAACTTCACAAGGCTCATTGTAATGTTTATTTTCCAAATAGACGAAGGAAAAATAGAAATATAAGCTTGATCGAAAACTTATAGCCACGTAGAAGTTTTTAAAGGTGGTCGTTCAATCACCACTGTTTTATATGATATGGTCTGCCTTAGATTTGGATCAGCCTCACAACTGTAATGTGTGCTACGCTGCGAATCCGAGTACGTCCCTCCCTTGCAGCGGATATACGCGGTGTGTTGACTTCACCAATTTCTATGGCCCACCACGATGTACATGTTATATCCACACCATCAATTTATTTTTCAAGATGATTTTATGGCATGGATCCAAAAAGGTAGATCCAAAGCTCAAGTAGACACATCACAAAATGCAGTGAGAATTGAATGCCTACCATTGAAGTTCTTACGGGCACTGATGTTTTGGATCAAGCTAATATTTGTTCACATCATAAAGGTCACTATGACCTTATTAATACGTTGGATAGAAAATCAACATCACGGTGGGCCATATGAAGGTTTGAATTTTGATCGTCACTCTCCCCACTTTTCTATGTCGTGGTTTGCTTGGGCATTGATCTACCTAATTTTTTAGAACTGCGCTCTGTGGGCTCACCATGATGTATTTGTTTCATCCATACCGTCCATCTATTTTTTCAATCATTTTATTATGAGTCCAAAAATAAGTTATATCCTAATCTCAGGTAGACCACATTACAGGAAAGAGTGTTGTATGAGTGTCAACCGTTAAAAACCTTTTGGGGCCATAAAAGTTTTGGATCAAGCTGATCTTTGTTTTTTCCCTTCATCTGGCCTGTATAACTTAATGAACAGATTGGATGTCAAATAAACAGTACAGTAGACCTTAGGAGGATTTTAATGGTGGATATCTAATCACTATTGTCTTCCTATGGTGTGATCCACCTGAGATTTATATCCCTCTCATTTTTGGGTTAAAGCCCTAAAATGATATCTAAAAGTGGACGAACGGAATTGATGAAACACATACATTATGGTGGGGCCCACAGAGCACCTACCACCGGCTACCGGGCTGGTTGCAGGGGGAGTAGCCAATCCGTTTCCAGAAGGGATAAGGCGAGACCCCGGCCTCATCCAATAAGGTGCAGCCCTTACCGTGAGGTTACCGTAGGGCCCACCTTGATATATGTATTATGTATCCACTTGGTCCATTCATTTTTCCATATCATTTTAGGGCATAATTACAAAAATGAAACAGATCCAATCATCAGTTAGACCATGACGTAAGAAGCAGTGATAATTGACCATTAAAGGGCTACAAAAGTTTTGGATCAAGCTGGTATTTATTTTTTAACTTCATCCATGAATATGTGATCTTATCAATAGATTGGATGGAAAATAAACACTACAAAACATTAAGTTTCTCCCTAAGAAGTTTTTAATGGTAGGATGGTGATGTAGAACGAGTCGCGGACAATTTCATGGCCAAGATGGATCAGAAAAGACACGGTCGACAACATAAATGATCCGAACCATCAGACCTTAGATCGGACGTATCTCGCAATCCGGAATGAGTTATCCGACGCATAATATATGATTTTGGGGTAGAACGAGCTACTTTAGCCAACCAACCCCACTATGCCGGGTTGCGCAATCCAAATTTGCGAGAAACCTCCTGATCGACAGTCGTTTTCCCATTTTAATTTTGTTTTTACTATAAATAGTAAGTTTTAATTTGCTTATAGCTCTTCATCTGTTGGGCTTTAGGAGTTGTGTCCAACATGAAAAGTGCTTAGGATAATTAGGAGAACGGTTTGGTGAAGCTAAATAGGAAACTTACTATTTTTGGCCGAAAACCTTGCGCACTACTAGACATCATGACCGTCTATAAATAGTAAGTTTACTATTTATAGTAAGTTGCGGATTCCAGGAGTTTTAGTTGTAGTTTGAGTCTAATTTCTTTCCTGTTGCTTGATTCCCTTATTTAAAGGGGTGTAAACTCCTTTTTGGGGATTCATCAATTAATTTCGAATTTATTAGAATTTATTTCTATTTTCCTGCTTTCTTTCCTCATGGATTCGATAAGTCTCTGTGAGGAGTCCAGAGAAGCTCCGTGGATTCGGAGTAGTTATCCTAGAGGAAGACGGTGATCGACCTCATCACATTCATCCCTGCGTCAGATGGTTAATCACTACTGTTTCTTAAAATATGGTCCACATGATATTTGGATCTGCATCATTTTTTGGAATAATGCACTAAAATAATATGGAAAAACATATGGATAGAGTGGATACATAATACATATATCAATGTGGGGCCCATGATAACCCCGCGGTAAGGGCCGCACTGTCTTGGTTGAGGCCGGGGTCTCACCTAATCCTGGGCTAACATTTCAGTCTACCACAATTACTGCGAACTAAAAGAAGCCGTTCCATAAGGAGTTTGAGCTCAGGCCCAACATTTCTGTTTACATGATTAAGGAAAAACTGGACTAATAAATCCATATTAACTCAGTAATCTTAACCCTGTTTGGTTGCCACTTTAAAATGATTTCATTTCATTATAGTTAATCATAATTATGTATTAGGGTATGTTTGATTACACCAAACATCATGAAATTTCATGATATCCCATGATTAATCACTCCAATTTAGTGTGAAAATTATGAAATTTGGTGCAACCGAAGGCAGTGATCATATATAGTTTATATAAGTTATTAAGGTGAACTGCCAAACTTTCTAATACATAATTACTATTAACTAGAATGAGATGAATATTGTTTAAGTGGCAACCAAGCAGGCCTGTGCTTATAAGCTTGGAGTAGAATTAAGTATGTCGATGTTGAAATAATGTCAAAGTCCAAATTAGTTGTGCTTTAAGTTATGGTCCACCAAGAAGATAACATCCAAGCCTTCATGTTTGCATGTTTGTGCAATATCCACGCTCATTGCTATGTATCGGTTACTAAAAGACTCAATGGAGAGTATATGAAGTTGATATTTGCATTGGGAGATCCTTATGGTAGGACCAATCAATTAGAAAGTTGGATGTTGCATTAACTTAAAAGGCTTGAAGCTATTGGCTGGGTGAGCTCTAACTTGTGGTCCAACTGATTGTACCTGAGACCATTTGTGTGCTTATTACAAAAGTCTATGGTATCTTTGTAGCTTTGTATCTCATCCAAACTCTAATGTAGTGTGGCGTGTGATCTCAATGAAGGAAACTTTATAACGGTATTTGGTTCTTAATTAATTAAGACTCTAGGCACACGTGGAGGGGCAATGTATCCATCAGGTCCATCAATCAATTGGGCCCTACTAATGATGGTCCGTGTGCCAAAAATCACACATATAAGACAATCCTACCCCTCAATTTCCTTTAAGATTGGCAAAGCAGCTTCAAGAGACAATCCTGGCCCTCAATTGCCTTTATCATGGATACTGTATGACGCAGGGATGAACGTGATGAGGTCAATCATCATCTTCCTCAAGAGGATAACTACTCCAAATCCACTGAGTTTCTCTGAACTCCTCACAGAGACTTCTCGAATTCATGAGGAATGAAAGAAGAAAATAGAAATAAATTCTAATAAATTCGAAATTGATTAATTAATCCCAATAAATGAGTTCACAACCCTTTAAATAGGGATACCAAACAATGGAAGAGAAATCAGAATTGCAACTTATTATTTATAAACAGTCATGATGTCTAGCAAGGTTTTTGGCCAAAAATAGTGTCCTATTTAGCTTCACCAAACCGTTCTCCTAATTATTTTAAGCTCTTTTCAGGTTGTACGCAACTCTTAAAGCCTGATATTTATAGTAAAAATGAAATTAAAACAAGGAAATGACTGTCGATCCAGGGGTTCCAGGGGCATTTCACAAATCCGGCTTGCGCAACCCGGCATAGCCGGGTTGTTTGGCTAAAGTAGCTCGTTCTACTGCAAAATCAGATATTTTATACCCGATAACTCATTCCGGATTGTGAGATACGCCCGATCTAAGGTCTGACAGTCTAGATCACTTCTATTGTCGACCGGCCCTTTTCTGATCCATCTTGGCCATGAAACTATCCGCGACCCGCTCTACATCACCATAGCTGTGAGAGTCAGCCATCTATCCCTTGGAACTTAATAAAAGCTATGAGATCCAAGCTGTCCATCAGGTCTGTGCTTATCATGGAAAGATTTAGAAGATGTCTAACATTGCGACCAACATGATGGTCGACATATTAACTTTTAGCCAGATCATTTAGACGGTAAGATTCACCTGATGGACAGCTTGGATCTTGCATGTGTTTCATTGATACGTGTGGGATCTGGGTTGGACTTAAACACGGGTGGAATTTTGGTTTTATAGCAAAACTCAGCTCAATCATGACCTTATGTTTTGAAAGCCAATCATCCCAATGACAAGGTCCCTTATGGTTTGTATTGGGAGAAATCCAAGCCATTAAAGAGGGAAGGGCGATTGGTTAGCAAATGAAGACGGTTGTTTTGTGGGCCATGGACCGTTGCAACTTAATCAAATTAAGTCGTTTTGTGTACAGCTCTAACTACCAGAGATCAATTCCCTTAAATTTATGTCCTACAGGTTGTGGATTTACACTCGGATTGCAGCTAATCTGAACTGCCTGTTGGATAATATGTTGAATTAAATAGACTATAAAAATCGAGAACCAAAAAAGGAAAATAAATTTAGAGAAAGAAAAACTTATTGAATTAAGTCGAGGCGTGACTGAGTCACTTGGCTTGAAATCGAATTTGCTCCCCTTGGACAGCGTCCCAAGTGCAACAGGTTTCCAGAGCAATCGACCTCCAGGATACAACGACTATGACCCGGTCCCAGCGGTGTACTCACTGTACACGGGCTCGAACCACTTGCAGTTTAATCCGAAAGTGCTGAATTGATTCAGCGATTAACTCAGTAATAATATTAAAATTGTATCAGAGAGAGTTTTATAAGAGAGAGTGTTTTCGTGTATATTCAAACTGGAATCGGAAGTCTTTATATAGACTCCGAGGTGGTGCATAAGCACCCTTTACAAAATGTTAGGTCCGTTAGGTTTAAACCCAACAGGGGCGACCAACCGGAAGGGAAGCATCTCTCTGGTTTAAAACGAAAAGGTGCAAGTGCGAGTACACTCTCGCACATAAAGTCCTGCGAGTACCCATACACACACACTCACGCGAGTACACTTACACCGCACCCGCACCTGCACCCGCGCCCAGTCCAGCCTGTCCCGTCGCATCGCGCACACAGACTCGGCTCGACTCGGCACGGCACGGCTCGGCTCGGCGCTCGTGTGCGTGTGTGTTCAATGGCATAAATTAGAGCTATTGGCATAGCCCCCCACGGGACCAAATTCACATGCCCCCTAAAAGGGGCTCAAGCCCTAAGCAAAAAGCATATCATATAAACAAGAGAATTTCTCTTATCAAATCCAATGTGGGACAAAACCAACACCTCAAAAACACCAAAATTTAAATATGAAGGGAAAACACCGAAATTTGAAAATTCAAATTTTAATATAATTTTAAAACAAAATACAACACTGCCTTGACGAACCAGTGATATTAATAGAAATTATCCTTTTTCAAATTTCCAAATTCGTCTTTAGTTCGTCTTCAAAACCCGAATCGGACTTGAAGATCCTAAAAATCCACTTTCTTCTCTGCCAATGTGAACCATATCTGTACTTCTATCTTAACCATTTATTTGGTGGCCACTGATCGATGGTCCACAATCTTACAATTTGGATTGTTTTAGGGGCTATGATGGCGGGTCTCATCAAATAAAAGCTATGGATGACCGAATCATACTTAAGAGCCAAGTGCACACAAGTGTATTGTAGAAAACAACTCCAGACAAATAACAACTACAAACAATTCCAATACCCTATCCCTAAATATTCAAAAATCCAAATAAGAAAAATACTAAAGACAAATACCAATTACAAACAAATCCCTCTTTCTGATGAGGAAGAGGAGGAGGCCTCACATCCTCGTCTTCTGTACTCTATCACCTTCACTAGGATTTTAGCATATAATGTTGTTGGCACGGTTGTCTTCCACCATGTACCTGATCATCTGAGTTTGGGATGTGACCATTTGTTCGAGCTCGAACGGTTCTCCGTCCGAGGTTTGGAAAGTCACCTCCTTCGAAGACTCTTCTCCATTGAATCAGAACTCTTCACCTATTCTTTTCTTTTCTCTTTTCTCTCTCTCTCGAAGGAATTCTATTACTTCTCCTGATGCTCTGTATGCTCTGTATTTATACTTGGTTACAGATGATATCTTAATAAACTCGGATATGGATATGATGGAAATTTAAATTCCTTTATATTTAAAAGAATATGGATAGTACGTATGATAAATATTAATAAACTCCCTTAATAAGAGATTGGTATAGAAACAAGCATGAACAACTAACATTTTTCTTAATAAATAACTTTAAATTATTTTGGCACAAACTAATTTAGTTTACTCCATGGTCTCAAATTCTTTATTATTTCCTTAATGCTATGCATATAAATAGAAGTTAAGCGCAAGAGAAATAAAGATTAGAATGAACTGGATGGAAGTCACAGATGAAAAATACTGTAACAAGGATAACCTTTATACATAACCAAATAACACACAAAACTTCATTATTCTTCTTCACAACAAGTAGTTAAATAAATTATGCATGAACTTTCTTGCAAAAAAGGTATGACTCATTTCAAAAAAATAAAAAATCAACAATAAAAGGTGAATTTTTAAAAATGACAGTGGCATTTCCATATTGAATTTACACGCCGTGTATACAAAATGAAAAAAATACACTCATCAAAAGAGTCACATTAGATTAGATGTGCACTATTAGTAGCCCTTTTCAAATTATCCATTCGTTTTATGTTGGGTGGTCCACTTGATGAGTGAACTAGTTTAGTTTTCAAATATATTCATCTTCACGCATTGCAAAAATGTTCTGCACGACCCAAGTTACCACAAAGATGCATGGGAGATGTAGTTGGCCCTTAAGGCCCATTAAGTGTGGTCCCTTAATCCAATGAACTGATTTGTTCTCCCATTCAACTTCTGTTTTGGACCACAATCTATTGTATGGCATGGACCATGCATGTAACCAAAAAGTTTTATAAATATGCCTGCCGATCCAAATGGACCGACTAGCTAGTGGGCCATCTAGTGGATAATATTACAATAGCAAATATTTTCAGTGGTTTGTTGTTTCTAACCATCAAATTGATTGAGTTGAACGTGGACCCTTGCACTAAAATGGGTGATTGATCAGATACCCACACGGTACTGACTTCCAGATTTTAGGCTACAAGGGAGCTCCATCACTAGGGAATCCCAATCTATCACGCAAGGCCACTAATCAGGTTTAGGAAATCACTTGTATGCAGGGCTGTCTGTTTCTAGGCTCTGGCCACTATTTTTGGGAGTGGATCTCACTTCTAGGCCTATGGTCTAGGCCCGAGGCTAATGCTTAGACCCAAAAATGGGCTGGGCACTAATTCAGCCACTTTATGGCTGCATTAGGCTGTAGCCCTACTTTCATTGGTTGTATCACAGAGCCCTTCAAGACAGGTTTAAAATTTCAGGGCCAAAATAAACGATGGATTGTGGTTACACACACACACTATGAGGTTGACCTCATGTGAACTTCCTATGAGGTCGAGCTGTGTAGGCCCCACTGTGATGTGAGTTGAAAATCTACTCCATCAGTCATGTGCTACATACAAT